>CM076397.1:1870449-1975268 GCA_038363315.1 Mugilogobius chulae
TAATAATAAAAAAAAAAAGAGGCTAGATATTTGGGTTTATTGAATTATTTGTTAGCTGTGTGTTTTTGTTTGTTTGTTTTTTTTCTTTCTCATTTGTTTATGTACTGTACTATTAGTAGTAGGCCTACCATTTTTATTTTAAATATCAGTATTGTCTTTTGTTGTTTGTACTCTTCCTTTTGTTTAAATATTAATGACATGGTGCTTGTTTGTTTGTATTTGTAGCATAATGCTAAAAAAAGTTACAATAAAACATGAGTGGAGCATATTCTTTTCTTATTGATCCAAGTAACCTAAAAGCTACATTGGCTACAAAGAATATAATGGAAGACATAGGCTATCATATAAATAAACATACATTTGTAAGACATTTCTAAGCTGTGTTTAATTAGGCTATGTATTTATTTATTCATTTGTTTGTTTGTTGTTGTTTGTTTCCAACACTTGGATATATTATTTATTTGTTTGTTTGTGTCACGCCCCTCGCTGTGACCTTGGTGCTGCTGTTTCTCTCCTCTCCTTGTGGAGTGCCTGGGTGGAGCTGCTGGCAGCTGTCTCACCTGGACCAAATCTTCAATCAACTCCATGCTTCTTATGTCCTGCTCTGCTGCCAGTCGGTGCCAGATTGTTCATGCGCTTTGGTGATTTTTCATTTGGCTCTCAGGTTTTTGTTAAAAGAAAGATTTTGTATACTATTTTTACGTACCTTGGTTTCCATCTTCACAGTCCCTGGTCTCCTGGTCGCTGCTCCTGGTCACACAAACTCACCTTTGGATCTGCCTGCTCTCCTCCTGCACCTTCTGAAAATAAACGTTTGAACTTTGCGTTGTCTTGAGTCAATTTTGGGTCTTATTTTTTGTGTGCCGTAACAGTTTGTTTCCAATACTTGGTTAAATTATTTATTTGTTGTTTGTTTGTTTCCAATACTTGGGTATATAATTATTTGTTTGTTTGTTTGTTTCCAATACTTGGGTATATAATTTATTATTTGTTTATTTTCAATACTTGGGTATATTATTTATTTGTTTGTTTGTTCCAATACTTGGTAAATTATTTATTTATTTGTTTGTTTGTTTGTTTGTTTCCATACTTAGGTATATTATTATTGTTTGTTTGTTTCCAATACTTGGATAATTTATATTTATTTGTTTGTTTGTTTCCAATACTTGGATAATTTATTTATTTGTTTGTTTGTTTCCAATACTTGGATAATTTATTATTTGTTTATTTCCAATACTTGGGTACTTTATTTATTTGTTTGTTTGTTTGTGTATTTATGTATGTATTTATTATTTATTTATTTAATGCACTTGGGCAAAAATGCTATTATAACATATCACAATATATTACAACAGCACACATTTTGTTGCGTTTCAACTGTTGCACACTCAAACATTCTGACCAAACATGCAGTCCTATAGCAGGTTTCACGTAGCTGCAGAAACAAGAGGAGTCTTTATTTTTTATCCTTTCAAATGAGAAAGAGAGTAGGCGAACAGACCAATAATCCCGAGCGCACACAGAACCCTTTCATGAGAGTGGTGGGAGAGACTTTTTATTTGTCCATTCCTACCGCGGAGAAAGCAGGTTTCAAGCTCGACTAGGCCTGAGCTGGAAGATTAGATGAAACCAGAGTGTTTTAAACCTCTTCTGTGGCTCTGGATTAGAGTCTGCTGCTGTGTCCCCATCAGCCCTCTGAAACAAATGAAACAGTCAAGACGAGTATTATACTGGGCTGTTGGATCGGCGTGAGGGACGGCATTGTCTGGGATAATAAAAGCCACGCAAAATGTGAATGTTTATGAACCTGTGTGTCAGTCAAAAGACGATGTTGACTTCAAAAACACCTTGGAATGAACTAATGTCACAGTTACTTAGCTCTACAAGGGTAACTTACATTTTACAGTGTTGTTTACTTGTCTGAAGATGCTGCTTTGCCTGGAATGGTTCACTATCACATTAAAACTATAGCTTATCATTAGAAAAACAGATCTAATCTAAATTATAGATTGGATCTGTGAAGAAAATTCCACAATAAAATGTGCACACATCTTTTATCAGATTATGTGTCACACGACTGCTGTCTTGGCTCTGACAGGTTGAACTCATTTCACTAAAATCATTAGATTTAAGATTTCACTAAACATTTTTGCTAAATTCATCCCAGTTTAACTATTTTTCTCAGATTACAAATGTACTTCCTATTCATAGATGATGACATAGGGAGTTGCTAAGCGACCGTGTAATAAATTGGGCCAAAACTTTTCTAATGTAACAGGTTTTCACTTCTTCAGACATAAAAATACACAACAACATACCCACTTTGTTAAATTTGTTTATAGTCATTGAAATATGCTGTAAAATGTCCTTGTCTTCCTTGTGTTATGTCATCAGTTTAGAACTCTGCTCTACTTCCTGTTCTTTCTGTATTTTCAACATAGGCTGCATCATGGATGGGCTGCATTCAGATTACAAACCGAACCGAACTCTGCTCGATTGGAAACCAAAGTTGCAACATTGGTTTCTTTCTCTAGACTGGCTCGGTTCTGTTCATAATAAACTTAACCAATGGAACCAGCGCAGAAGAGACACATCTGCCTCCTCGCCTGTAGAGGCGCTGTGGGACATAAACAGTTACGCAACCAGCAAATAAAACACCCGGCTTCTCGACTATCAGCCGGCTACGGCTACATCAGAAACAAACACGCTGCTGGACTTTAATTTGTGTTTTTATGGATCTATCCCACATCTTCTCTCAATTAACAGGCCCAGTGTGAGTGACAGACGAAGTGTCGGAGCAAAGACAACTTGGACTTTCACTTCAGAAGACAAAATAAGAGTAAAACGTAACAAAAAGTTCATCTATTTGACCAAATCTGTCTCTGAAAGGTCTGTCAATCTGCTCATTTAGTAGTGAGAATTATAATGTGAACTGCACGTTCACAATTATCCAATTGAATCAAACTTTCCAGCATCAAGGAGTCAAAAAGTGTTTGTGTAGGGTTGCAATTTTTACTATAATTTCTTAAATGTGGATTGCTCTTTTGAGTAGTGATCCAGCTTCATTTTAAAACCAAGTAGAGTTTTGTACTTAAAAATAAAGAAAATCCAAAGACTTCAGAGTGTCTCAGAGTGAACCACTGTTGACAGTGCCAGCAGTGATGCTATTATTAAACAAAAACATTGTGCTATTTTAAAATATGTTCCAAAAAGCTATTAATAGGCTATATTAATACACTATCATTGAATGGGCAAAAAAACATCTGTTGACTGAACTCATAAGCAGCTTGAATGAAACTCTACACCTGGCATTACAGTCAGTTTAAAATAATTAGTCCAAATGGATGAACTTGGACTGTCACCCCTTTGCAGGAGGTGGTCCCCTAGCCTTCACGTTCATGAATTATTCCTACACAGTCTCAGTTTACCCGGGGGTACGGAGTCTGGACGGAGCAGCAATGCCAGGGCCCGCACTGGAGAGCCACCCGGTCCCTTGTCGGTCCGTGAAGGAGAGGAGGTGACAGACAGAGGAACGTGACAGGCTTTAGGACTTGTATTCTGTATCATGCTCCCATCGTAGGAGTTGTAAGGAAATCCCCGGAATCTCACTTTTGGTGCAGCCGCTCGGCCTGTGGGGGCAGGCGGGTCACTTTACAGCTCATCACCAAATTAGAAAGGCGGCTGGCGGGTCGGACGGACGGGGCAGCAGCCAAAACCACACAAGGTCAAAATAGACAGGAGATGTAGCATTCAGTCTGCAGGCACCGCTCATCAAGAGTCCTCTCATAAGGTACAGTTAGGCAGAAACTTCAAAGCAGAAAAAGGAGGCCAGTGATTTAACTTGAAAAAGGACTACACAATTTCATTCCATTTAACATTAAAAGACAATGCAATATATAAAAAAAGATAAATAAAATAATATAGTTATTTTGTTTAATGCATACTAAATGTTTGTGGTGGAAAAAGTCATCTTGACAACCCATTCAAGTCATACAAAACATGTGCATATACAAAAAAGAAAAAAAGTATTTGTGAGAACAGCACAAGACTATTAGGCTACAATCACAACATTTTGTTTATCGAGGTTACAGTTCATTTATCTTGCAGCATTTGTTCATCATTATTTTGTTGTCAGCTGTCACCTTCTCTCTCTCTGAAACCTACAAGTCAAGTTAGAAATCTGGGAGTAATAATGGACTCAGACTTGAACTTTAACAGCCACATTAAGTCAATAACATCAGCAGCTTTGTATTATCTAAAAAACATTGCCAAAATCAAGGTATTGTGTCAAAGCCTGACTTGGAGAGACTTATTCATGCATTTGTCTCCAGTAGGTTAGACCAGTGGTGGCTCAGAGAATAGACTTTAAAACAGCTCTCTTGTGTTTAAGTCTCTCCATGGACTAGCACCAAAGTAAATCTCTGACATCTTAGTGTCTTATGAACCATCTTGGACTCTGAGGACCTCAGACTCCTGCCAATGCCCAGAGTCAAGACTAAACACGGACCAGAGTCAGGAGTCAGGACTGAATGTGGACCAGAGTCAGGACTAAACGCGGACCAGAGTCAGGACTAAACACGGACCAGAGTCAGAACTAAACATGGACCAGAGTCAGGAGTCAGGACTGAACGCGGACCAGAGTCAGGACTAAACACGGACCAGAGTCAGAACTAAACATGGACCAGAGTCAGGACTAAACATGGACCAGAGTCAGGACTGAACGTGGACCAGAGTCAGGACTAAACGCGGACCAGAGTCAGGACTAAACACGGACCAGAGTCAGAACTAAACAGTGGACCAGAGTCAGGACTAAACATGGACCAGAGTCAGGAGTTCAGGACTGGAACGCTGGACCAGAGTCAGGACTAAACGTGGACCAGAGTCAGGACTAACAAGGACCAGAGTCAGGACTAAACATGGACCAGAGTCAGGACTAAACATGGCTTATCAGCGTTGCAGTTTTATGAAGCTCAGATCTGAAAGTCTTCCTGAAGATGTAACAGGCCTCCACTGTGACAATGTTTAAATCTAGGCTCATTTTATATGTGCATATGACTGAAAAAGCTTTAAATTAGTAAAAGCTATTTGACTGCATGACTCACAGACACACATATCAAATTTAACACACATATCATATTTAAAATAATACACATTATTTAATAGAACTTCTGGGAGTATGTTTGCGTGCAGGTTTCAAGTATAAGTCAGTAAGGGCTGTGTGTTTTTCTTAGACTGTTTTGCAGGTGTTAATGAAGACTTCTCAGAGAAAGTGAGGAGTGACTGTTCGGCCTGTTACATTTTAGGCGTAGAACAAAACAATGTTTCAGTCCTCAGTGGAAAGCGAGAAAGCAGATGCACGAGCCCTATCTGGAATAAAGACATCCTCCCTGAATGAAGGGAGGAGGGAGGCACAAGCAAGTTAATACTGTTATCAGCTCTTCTTCAAACTCCTCGGAATATGAGGCTGTTTCTCATGGTTAGGTCAACCACAGCAACTGGTTATCTGACCTTGTGTCCTACTCCCCAAGCAAAAGAATGAATAAATGTCACTCAAATGTTCACTCATTGCTAGGACACAACATTCAAAATACATTCAAATAATTTTACTTGTTATTTAAATCAAACTCACAAGCCAAACATTTTAGAATAATCCATTATATGTTGCATAAACAGATTTGTGGCAGGTACATTTGTCATCAGGCAATTTCCTACACACCGTAATCCTCTCTGTCCCAAATGAAATAATGATAAGACAGACTAAAAATGTCTTGTGTCTGGGTACACAAACTCTAGACACATGCCTCTACTTTGAGCAAACTACTTTGTGTACAGTAATGACCAGTCTCCATTCTGCTGCTGCCTGCTCTCATTTGTCATGTGGGACGACATTAAGGTGAAAGGTGACTGGGTGAAGACTAATCACTGAGCTGCTTCTATATATACTTACTGTTAGTTTGTCTGTGACAGTGACACTGTCTGATAACGTTTGTTTTGGAAACATGGGTGAGGCGAAAGAGTTTTAAATTTAGGGTAAACTCTCCAGTCCATTTGGCTGGTAATAGCAGTAAAGCACACATGCATTAGGCTAAAGTTGCAGACACACCCATCCATGCACATTCCCACCTGCCCCCGCTCACATGCAAAACATACCACACAAGCCATCTTTCATCATATCACTGACCAGCAAATAAACACACGCCGGCATAACTGTGCTCTCCACAGGCTGAGCTTACAATACTCCCAGCATGCAATGTTAGGGGCTTAAGTCTGCACCAACACACAGAGTTTGATAGGCCAAACAGGAAAGACACGATCAATCAGAGAGGTACCGACAGCCCCCGCTGGGTGAGCCATGTGCTCCACATAACATGTCCATCTCTGCGTCAGCACTCTGAGTGGAGTTTCACTCACACATGTTCACAGGGACATCTAGAGTCTGTACGCTCTCAGTCTATAGCCCCATCGAATCTTATGTATCATTATTATTAGTACTAGTGAGTTTTACTGTGTTTTTAATCAAGGTTTCAGCAAGGATGGACAGGTCTAATTTAAGATTTTGTAAGACCTTTTTAACCCTGTAAGCGCCAATGAAGCAAATTCGCACCAACTCGTTACAGCTTCTTAGAGTTGTGGTCTTTTAGTCGTTTAGTCAATTAATCTGTCGTTGAAGTGTTGGACCTTGTCCACACGAAGACAAAACGAGGATAGTTTAGAAAACGATCTGCGTAAAGATGGAGTTGCCTTAGGATTTATCAGTGTCCACATGAATCTGTAAACCAGCCTGAAGCCGGTGTAATGCCTGTGACCAGAGTGTGGCGCTGTGACACTGGCACAGACAGGAAGTAGAAACGAGCAAAAAAAGTAAAAAAAAAAAAAAAAAAAAAAAGTTTAACGTAAACAAAAACTTGGCGGATAACTCTTTTAAACTGATCAAACATTCTGAATGAACAACATGCATCTAAAACCTCCAGAAGAGACACAGAAGGTGGATTAATGCTTCAGAATCTTGGAATTGAAATTTTCTTATGTCTTCTGTGGTTTACGGTGAATGAGACGCATATTTCACAGTGAACATCATATAAAGTAGAACATTCTGCAAATGAGACGTAACTCTGAGCAATGATGTCATCAGGAAAAAAAAAGTTTGGATAAACCGGAGTTTTGAAATTTCTTCACCCTGAGACATGGTTTCAGAAATCTTCGTTTTCAGTGTTCTAAAATTCCTGCTTGTGTGGACGATGTGTGGTTAGGTCAATATTTGTGCTTAAACGCCTTAGCTTGGCTTCGTTTAGACAAGTGTCGATTTTTTTACTCGACCAATAATTTATTTACATTATAAGGATTTATGATGTCACAAAAGGGTGAATCAGCTGAAGATTTGGGACCAAATCATTGGTCTAATCTGCCTTTTAGGAATAAATGCAGTTTTGTATTTATTTTCTGTAGAAATTGTTGTTTTTGCCTGAACTCTTTTGCATTTTTTGTAGTTTCAAGCACAGGTTGTGTTAAACCAATAAGATAATTTTTTTATTTTCATAACTTTAGCCGTACTTCCTTTTTTAGTCCTTTAATCTGTCTATGTGACAAGAATTTCTTTGGTCGACTAAGCCCTACAACCTCTTTGTATTTAGACTTAAGTTTTTGATAAGTTCCAGAAGCTTGACAGATACCAAAAGTAACTTTGTACCAGCGATGTTATAAGCTAAGACAGAGAAATATTAGTTTGAATTTTCTAGGTGAAAGTTTTAAGACTTTGTATTTCCAAAAAGTATTTCAACTGAAACATTCTGGAGCCTACAGAACTATCTTTAAGTCGTGACATATAGTATTTCACAAAGCTGCTGAACAAAAAAAATACGGCACTTTTAGAGCAAACCAATCATTCCCTCTATTCCACCAACCAAAATACAGTAGAATTTTAGAAAATATTATTGAGAATTTTCCAACAAAGCTGCAGTAGTATGAAATAGATCAGAAAATTTGACAGAAATTGCTTCATTAAAAAAAATATGTCCTGTGCAAACATAAGACTTATGGCAAATATAAGGCTTTAAATTCAATACTTTTTAGACTTTTTATAACCCAGCAGAAATCAGGCTGCAGCAGTACATAATCACAGTGATAAATGAAGTTTGGTGAAGACACACAAATGAGGTCATCAGATCGAATCAAACGAACCGACTCCCAACTGTGTTCAAAGTAGGAGGTGCCAACATGTTGTGCCTTATCATAATTACGGCATTTATCATTTTTCATTTCCAAAATACAGAATGTTTTGTCCCGTGGTTTGAACAAGTGCACGGAACGCCAACAATGACGCCTTTGTTGTGCCCCATTATGAGACGTGTGAGTCTATAAATCTCTAAACAGCTTCCAGAAGTAATAAGATGTCTTCCTGTGCGGCGTAAAACCTGCCCAAATGATTTAAGAGCCGAGGTTACCAGTTGTGATTACCTGCTTAGAGAAAATTAGGGAGTTCAACCACATATAATAAAGTTTTTGCACAACTCTTGTCTGTAAACTCAGGCAGAGGAGTGTAACTTAGCTCTGCGCTGAGTCCAGATAAAGCAAAAGCTACCTCTGCTCCATCACAGATAAGGTCAGCGGCAGCCATGTGTGTTGAGTTTAGGTCTTTCCTGAGGGTATCCTGTTCTTATCAGGAGTGAGATAAGAACATTTCACAGACCCTCACCTCTGCTCTGCAACAAACGGGATTCTCCTGCTTAAAGAAGTTGTGACTAGGGGAAGTCAAGATTATTAGGTTCATCGATAATTGTGATTATTCAAGCCCTAAGAACAAAAGAATAACAATCGTCACAATTTTAGAAGGAAAATGAAATTTGTTTTCTGTTTATTCTGCAGAAACATTAGTAAAAAATCAGTTCCATTTTAAGGCGAGGATGTGTTATCTATCAAATAAATACATTGTTTTTACTCATTTATTTTTACTACACTGACAAGTAAATTTGTGACTTTGCATTGTCATGGATATACATTTCCAAATATCGGAATTCAGTCAACCCAATCTTAATAAATGTTTACATTTAAGAAGCAACTTTCAGTTTTTTAACTTGAAGAAATCATATTATTTTAGAAGCTAAATTAAATCATTTATTTTCTCTATTAAAGCAAAGACATGTAAATGTTTCTGTCACATTTTTTGCATTCAGGAGTTTGATTTCAAAAACTGGTCAAAAGCTGGACAAAAAGGACTTGTTACAGTAAGAATGCAAGAAAATTACTATGCCAGCTTGATATCAGGAAACACGGCGGCGCGGTGCGGATAGCGCTCTGGCCCACAGCAAGAAGGCCCGGGCCTTCCTGTGTGGAGTTTGCATGTTCCTCCTCGTGTCTGGGTGGGTTTGATCCAGGCACTCCAGTTTCCCCCACCAACCAATAACATGCATGTTAGGGTAATATCCTTCAGCTATAGTCCTGACCAAGCCTAGAAAGAACATCTGGAGATGGGTCCCCGAGCGCTGCACTGCGACGATCACTGCTCCTGAGGAGATGCCCCAGAGGCATTGAAGGATGGGTCAAATGCAGAGGACAAATTTCCCTACGGGGACAATAAAGTGTACCTTAACCTTAACATATTGTATGTTTCTAACTGTGGCTAAGGTTGTGCTCGTAGGCATCCCTAGGCATTCTATAGAATGTCTGGATTATCAACTTTGCCTGTAAGACTTAAATGAAGAATTGACATTATGATCATTGTAAAAATTGGTCTAAAATGGCTTAGAAATATAAACATGTCCATTGACTGATAACTGATAAGCTCCGCCTCTTCATTCTAAAGGCAGTGTAATCCCTCATTCATCCAGGAGTGATCCATAGTAGAAACTTCAAAGTTGTCAACTGGACAGCATTTCATGACAACTTTGAAGCATTCATTTTCAATTTTACTTTACCAAGCAGCAGATTTGGAATGACATTGAGCCATTGCAAAAAAAAAAAAACAAAAAACAGAAAAGTGGGCAGAGATAAGTGGTAGGTGAAACAGGGCTTTTCTGAGTTCTTGAGCAAAACAATGAGTCAGTAAAGTAGGTCCCCTTCAAAAAGTTACATACCTTTAAAACGTAAAGATTTTGCGCTTCACTGTAAAGACAGCAAGATTAATCATACATTTGGGAGGGAAAGAAAATACAATTTGCGTTATGTTTTTGATGAGGTACTAACATTCTAACATAGCTAAAAACTCAAAGGAGTCCAGGATCTTTAAAGACAAAACTAAAAGGCAGTAGATTTGAGGAAATGACAGTTTGTAACAACTGCTAAAAGAAAAATGCATTGTGTCATAGGCCTTGAAGTTCATATGGGATGGGAGTGTTGGTGAGAGTTACATTTCAAGGTTTTCTGTCTGCTGTCTGCACAATACAAAGTGTCTTTTTCACTGTTAGTCTCATGTATTGTGGGTTGATTGACTTGACCTTGAGGCCAGACAAGGTTGAGTGTAGTAAGACCAGCTTTGACTCACCTGGGCTTATAGGTTTGGAGTGGTCTTTTCCTACACGAGCCCAGCCTGTGCTTCTTGTCGAGGCCCTGAAGGCTTCTCAGGATGACAGCTCTTGAGCCTGAAACTGGCAGTACAACAGAGCAGTCATAATTGGCCCCTATTCATTTCTTCGGGATAATCCTCACCCAGGTTTAGTCTTTTTGTTGGTAGCGTCAGTTTTTTGAATGTTTACACAAGCCTTGTATCGGTTTCTCCTCCTCCAGAGGCTTTCACCCCAGCACTGAGATGTGTGTTTTAGGCTGTGCTCCCTCAGCATGGCTCAAGACCTGAAGTGACAAAGGCCTGTGAATGTCTGACTCACAGACAACTGTCAGCATTCAATGGGCTGGATTAAGTTGGAGCGTCGATTCGAGCGCACCCTGACATGTTGACATGTTCCACTAAGTGCATTTCAAGGTGGATTTACCCAGTTTGTTCCATTGTGAGGGACACAGGAGACACAATTGCTAAATGGAGGTGGGTACTTCTGTGTCTGGGGTAGGCTTGACACTGTCGCCTCTCTCAGGGTGAGCGGGGCTGCTGTGGATACTGAGGAGGTTCAGGGGTTTCAGAGAGCTCTGTCCTTAACCAAACAAACACAATGGAATTTGGGCCATTGTTGGTGCACAAGGCTGAGTGACAGGGCTGCCTGTCAGCAGAGACGAGTCCAGGTCAAAGTGTGACTGGCTTTATGACACAGCTCACACCAAAGATGAGCACGTTTCAATATACAGTGTACAGCCTAGTAAATCACAACTTACCATTAGGAAAACAATATATTGTCATTATAATGCAGGGTTTCATTCTAGATTCATGGCAGATATAGGCCAGGTTGGGGACAAGAGAAGTTTTTTTTATTAATAACATTGGACTTTGCCATGAAATATTCTGAAAAATATTTCACAAATTTAAAATGTAGTCATTTCTGGGGTGACAAGACCCATTAAACTTTTGTTTTACAAAATTAAATGGTATTTTCAGCCATTGTATATTTTTATCTGAAATGTTCTGTCATGCTTTTAGTATTTTTTACAATTTTAGTACGCGTTTTTTATTTCAGAAACAAGCTGTTGGTCTACTTCCTTCAGACCCTGAGTGTGTATCTTCAGTGTAGGCCTGATGGACCTCATTTATTACGTTCTCAGGATGTCTACACACTGATTGTTCCCAATGTTAGAACAAAAAGGGAAAATGTCTTTCCAGTATTGTGCTCCCACAGATTGGAATTCTTTACTGAGTTTTTAAACTCCAAACTCTTGTCTCTACGGCTCATTTTGACTCTCCTCTGAAAGACCTGGAAATGCAATCATTAACTTATTGTTTTTAACTGTCTTTAGTGTTTATTTTAAAATGAAAGTCTGTGTTTTGGATTGTGTTGCTGGAGCCTCTTGGCCAGGACTCCCCGAATCTCAATGGAACTTTCCTGGTTAAAATAAAGGATAAATAAAATAAAATGTGTTTGGTTGTGCACTGTACTCACGGCTCCCTCACAAATGAGCTGTAAATCTCAGTGGCTCTCCCTGATGAAAAAAAATACAACTATTATATATATTAATATTAATTTAGTGCCCCATCTGACTGAAATAATCTTGGCCTGTAAAATCCTGCAATGTCATCTGAAACCCAGCAATAGGATTCATGATGTGAAATGAGCTGGAAAAAAAATCATATTGAACAGCAATGACATGAAATGCCATGAAAAGTGTGTGACTTTAATGTTTTTTATGTACGTACGTAAATCAACACCTCCAAAAGTTACCTCAGATGTAAAATCTTTATTGAAGTGACTTTTGTATGAAAAAAATCAATTACTGAAAAAAATCACCAAACTATCATCACCAAGATAATCATAAGCTGCAGCCCTAGACAAAGTGTGAGGAAAAAAAAAACTACACACAAATAATAATTAACATAAATATTTTAATACTTCAGTGTGTCAACAATACATATAAATGTTCTCTCTGTACACAAATTAAGCTGCTGGCCAGTTGACATCAAGCCTGCACTCCCCACGTTTGGGCTTTAGTACAGGCCATCATACACTGGCCAAACGTACAGATAAACCCTGACCACCTGCGGAATCAGCTTAGACACAGAAACTCCAGAAATGTCAACAACAACAAGGGCATAACTTAGAATGAATGAATAAAATGCTTCTTGTTGTAAAGATAAACAATGCCTTTAAAATAACAGAGTAGCTGACTGAAAGCTGAAAGGAAATGGAGAGTTTAAAGCAAACAGACATTACAGTTACGCCAACGAGCTGAATGACTTCCCTCATGTTGCCGTGGGCCGGTCGAGGGGTCTCTGAAGTGGCTCGTTAAGCACAGGAACACGGACTCAATTACCGCGGGCAAACACGGCGCTGTGTGGCTGCGCCGGTTGGCTCTGTCTATCCCGCAAACCCCCCTGGCGCACTTGGCTCTGCCCTCTGCCGTGCCGCCTCATGTGAGCCCTCGGAGTGATAGAGTCAAGCTGTTCCCGCTGAGAGGAGGTCAGGGTCCTTCAGTCAGCACCTCGGCCTGAACACAGCACACAGGAATCCCCCCCTCCACGCCTCAACGTGTCCCTCCCCAGCGCCAAAACTCAAACTGGTCTAAATAAACCTGCAGTTCGTTCATTCTCTCTCTCTCTTTCTCCTGGCACTCTGTCACTCCCCTCATCAAACCCATTAATCAGACTGGACAGATTAGACTTCAAATAAAAATAAACGACTCCCACAAGCCACTCCGCTCCACCAATTTTTGCGGAAACCCACGTATTGACAGCTCTAATGCTGCTCTACCAAGAAAACCGACAATTGGTAGAAGATGTTCAGAAAATGGCTCGTTCTTTGCCAACCTAACTGCCACTGTTCCTGTTTTAGTGATGTAAGGAGATCATCTTATCTGGCAGTGTGGCAGTTCTTTAAGACCAATGCTCCGTCCCTAGAAACATAACGCAGATAGCCCTTATCAGTTTGGCTGGAAGAAAGCCTTGCCTGTCAAGTAAAAACTGCATATCTTAAAGGGATTAAGAGGATTAAATGTGAACCATCCATAAAGCTGAATGTAATATTTAGATATGCTTGTGCTGGATAAGAATTGGAGAGCAACAGTGCCATCTTTGGGTAAAAAAAGGTAGTCTACTCAAAGTTGAGCTCAGCTGTCAGTGGTTTAGTATTGCAGTCTCGCCCTTGCCGTCAGCTGCAGTTTGTGGCGCCCCGATTGAGAGCGATGCATGCTGGGAAAAGGGCTCTGTGGTTTGCTGGACTCGTAGTGGACCTAAACAGTGTGGAGTTCCCTGGCTGACTGACAGCAGCCTGCTGACTGTTTGTGTGTGTCCATGGGAAATGGGGCGGTGTCGCTGCGCCGAAGGCCTCGGGGCCATCCATCAGTGTCACGGGGGTGTGGAGGTGAGGGGGTGCTTGGTATGTGTCACCTTCCAAGACTAATGGACAGGAAGTACAGCCAGAGGAACAACAATATTTGCAGAATATTCAGAGAAAAAGTTTGGGTCAAGACTGCGTTTACTATTATGATTTCAACAAACCCTGGTCTGTTTCCTGATTGATGAGCCTGTTTATATAAAGGTTCTCATTTCTGGACCAAAACTGTATTGTAAAAAGCATAAGTAGTAACTGTCCAATAGACCCATTTACTGTTAGCAAACAAAGATGGCTGCGAGCGCTATCTGGTGCTACGCAGGTGCTTTTTCTTTAAAAAAAAAAATCACAAAACTCTTTTTAAAAACTCAATTTAACGAATGGCAAGCGACTCCAGATCCATGTACAGTTAGCTACTGAATGTTAGCATGACTTACTAAATGTCCCGATATTTAGTGACCTGATATTTACCTATATTTGATGGAAAAAACTCGTGTTCACATAAGGGAAAGCTACGAGCACAAATCCCTTGATGAGTTTTGGACGATTTTTGTGGTAAGTTGTGTTAATTAATTATCAATTATCAGTGGATAACTATACCCACAGTAAACTGCACCTGTGGGCATTATTTTGTGCTGATTTCTACAGAATCTTATTGTATAAAAGACTCTGGGCTTATAATTAAATGACTCTGAGGCGATGTATTTGTTTTGTTAATGATCCTTCATTGTTCCTATAGCTTTTAGCGTCTTGCTAATAGCCTGCAGAAATCACAGGTTATAAAGAGTGTCAACTGGTACAAACCCATGAAACATATTAGGAGAGGTCAGAGCCTTGTTAGAAGTCATTGTTGAGTTTTCTAACCGTCAAGCCTACACTCACCAGTGCAGCTCGCCCCCAAAATGACGTAGGCTCTGAACGGGTCTGTAAGATGCTACAATATTATCAAATGGTCAGGAGGTATTTTTAAGAGAGAGAGAGAGAATTCCTGTGTCGACCGCAAGCCGAGGGGACCTAACCTCAGCAGCCTGTTACAGTAGCATCCAGTCCAGAGCGTTTTGTAATATGGACCTTTGTCAACTCTTCAGCACAAGTTGGATGGATGCCAACTGTATTCAAAAGGTCCGAATACGTAGCACCGCATCTGATAAAAAAAACAACAACAAACAAACATGTTACTTATTTAAAATCTCAAATCAACTACGTGCTGGAACTTACTGGAAGCCGAGAGCGAAGCCTTGCGTAACTTCTCCGGCGTTTGGTCCTGTGAAGTGCAAACCCAAAATCTCCTGGTTCTCACCGCGCTTGCATATCACCTGGACGTTTGAAAAGAATGAAGTGACTACATAAATATCACTAATTACAGTGTGCTTCAGACATGCTGTTGAAAACTCACTACACATTAGGACACGCAATTCCAAAACTTCTAAATATGCAGCACCATTTGAACTACAATGACAGTAATATAAAAAATGTGAATATATTAGCAGTGAAAACATACCTTCAGATAACACTGGCTTGCGTCTCGCTCTGCAACAGTGAATTCCAGCGGCTTGTAAAAAGCATGGTAGACCTAGACAGAGCCAGAAATAATATAGATTTTATTTGATTTAAATTATTATTAAACCTCTAGCGAAATACTTCAGGACGCTGACAGTCGATGCATAGACTCTAACTTGAAAAAGAATATAAAAAATAATAACTGACAAATGCAACATAAAATCTGCATTTCTGTTAAGTGATTGATAAAAAGCAAAAAAGTAACAAGAAAAAAATAGATTAAAGGTGATCTTTTGTAAGTTTTTAACCTTGTTGTAACTGGCTTCTCTCATCATTAGTTTACTCAAAGTTTTATTTAGAATGATTCCTGCATGTTTTAGTAATCTTGTCTTGTCCTGCAGCTGATGATTGAGAGCTCAATAGAGCCCTGTCGTCACCTACCACCTATCCCCGCCCACTTGTCTGTATTTGATTGTGATTATTCAAAAAAATTCATATTCATAGTAAAGTGTGTATGATTCAAATCAGTCACAGAGCCACTTTAACAACAACAAAAATTACACATTTTGAATCTGCTGCTTGTTACATTAAAATCTTACAATGAAGAGGCGGAGTTATTAGTTCTGCCATTTTTTATTGGAAGTAAATGGACCTCTTTCTATTTCTATCTTGTTTTACATCAAGTAAATTACTGATCTACCTTTAATATAGTTTATTGCTAAATGTATAGAAAGAAATGCAACAGGTCCCCTTTAAACGTGTATAAAAACAGGGCTTTTTAGCACAATGTTAAAGCTGGATTATAATGGTACTTGGGAAATTTTTTTTCTTTTTGAAAAAGCCAAAATTGCTTTTTTATTCAACTTATATGCACAGGGAATGCTCTGGACAATTATTCATTTGCTCTACTAATAATCTGCTTTGGCATGCTTGATCAATCACTGCTTCTGAATATTTATTGTTTCATTGAATATGTAATGTTTTATTTTTATTTCCTACTATTCATGTTTGCTAAATTAATAATCTTGGGAAGTCCTCAGAGACGACTGTTTTTGTAAATGTTGGTCTATACAAAAATAAATTGATTTGATTTGATTTGACTTAATGTTAAAAAAAATCATAATCATCTAATTAAAGGTGGGGCAGCTGATTTTCATACAACAAACACATATTCATTTTGGATGCAATTACAGTCTATAAACTTATTTTTACAAACAACAATGTGAAATGGAAGTGGACCACCCAAGCTCAGCCAATCAGAGCGCAGCATTCGGCTCCTGATTATAACTAAAATATGTTATTGTTGAATTCAGACAGTATTCAGTGGTCTAATTTTTTCACAAAGTGTTGTGTTTATCTTGTACTTTTTAGTAGAAAACTTTAATGTCTTTTGTTATAGTTGTGTTTAGTTTCTTATGAACAAACCTCTGTGCAAAGTATGAATTTAACAGAGGTCTATTCATAAGAAATGAGCACAAACACATCATATTCATCAGACAACAGTCATGCAAGTTTCAGTGGTAAATAGTGTAAGGCTGGCCTATTCAACTTAAGGGTGCCCGGGTGCCAAATCGGCCCTTCAAAATCCTAATCTGGCCTTCAATTCACTTTCCTCATAACAAATATATTTCTTCTTGTTTGTAGATTTAGATCTTAGTTATTACTCTGGAAATTTAAAACAACCAAGATTTCTTAATGTGTCGATACGTGTTTAAACCGGGCAATAGTTAGCTTGATTTTATTATATTTTACTGTCAGAAAAACACACGGGCAAAACCTATTTTCAATCAAATCTAGTTGCATTTTTTGACCAATCTGGCCCTTAGATGTGTGTGTTTACCCTCTGTCATACACACTTGACTTTTGTAGAGACGCTTTGAGCAAAAATGTGACTCAAGTTAAGAGAATCTATCGCTCCCTTCAAAAACATTACACGACTGTCACCTGCCATTTTAATGTAACTTCAAAGTAAAAACCAAGGATGAAGCTAGAACTTGTGTTTTTTTTTTTTTGCGAAAGGTATGGAACATGCGAGTAGGTTTGTTATCCGACAGCCAGCATGCCGACACAAGTCAAGCGGGGCCGGTGCAGCTGTTTGGGGCCGTCCTCTCTGATCTGAGCGCTCCTGTCATCGCCCCGTGCACACCTCCATCAGGCCTCCTGCTCACCTGTCAGTCACAGCGGGAGCCCCACCTCGCCTCCAAAACCATTTATAGGCCGCCGTGTGCAGGTGGTGGACGGTGTTTGTCGAAGTACACAGGTATGTTACTGTATGCTGAGTAAGTTATTCAATTATATTTACAGGCGGGGCAATTTTTGGGAGGGCTAATAAAGTCTGAGGGCCGGACTACAAAACTGAACAATGTGTTTTACGTTAATTTAGAATCACTCACAGTTCGACGCCATAGCTTTCTGTTTTTTAAATAAAATGTTTTTGATTTTGTTTGTTAAGGAAATTATTAGTTGTGCAACAGCTGAAATGTCTTAAATCTCCAACTGCTGTTTCCGTAAAACAACAACAGCAACAACAACAAAATGGTACTTAAAATAGCAAACAAAAAGCACATTTTGTTGCCAATTTATTTGCTTTTAAAAGGCCTAACAGAATCTGGCAAGTAAGACATATTTTCCTAGGCCAGTGTTTCCCAACCAGGGGTATGCTATTTGCCAGGGGGTACGTGAGGGTAATTGCAGATTTAAAAGAAAGGTAGAATTGCAGGAATTGTAGTATGAAAAAAAAGTGGAATATAATAAGACAATAAAATTCAATGATTATGAATGAAAATGTGTGAATAAAGATAAAATGCCCCTAAATAAACACATGAAATAGGGGGTGATCCATGTGTGAGATTATGATTAGGGGTAGTCAAGACGAAAAAAGTTGGCAACGACTGAATAACAAAACAGGCTGGGTAAGGTCTATTTTATCAAGCTGGGCCAAAACATATGCCTTAGTGGGCCGCATTTGGCCCCCGGGCCGCCATTTTAATAGCCCTGCTCTATGTAGCCTGTGGTGAGGAAAGGGGTAATGCCATTCAGGTAAGCTTTTACAAAAAACACAGATGACATAAATACACAACACAAATCTTATACAGCATACTTTCAAAAAGTTACTAATCTATAATAAATGCATGCACACACTGTATTATGTAATCTAACTGTTTTTGTGCACAAATGGAAAAAGTGTGTTGCAAAATATGATTATGATGATTACATTTATATGCGTCAATTATCATTGTATTTTCATTGCAGGAATTTATTTGGAACATAAAAAATCTAAATAAATTTGAAGATTTGAAGAAACACTTGGTCAGTCTGCCTTTCTGCATATGAATGCACTGTCTCTCATATTGTTCTGCATAAATTGTTGGCTTTGAATAAACGTAATGGTATACTTTAACATTTTCAAAAGCTTTTTAGCGGAGGTAGGGTTAGCACTCAGTTTACTAGTGGAAGATGCACATATAAAATCTTACATTTTCAGTATCACAAATGTCTATTGTGACATGTTTTTGCTGCTGCTAACTTATTTTTGCACAAGAGCAAATACTTGATAAATGAGGACCTTTATGTGCCAAATATAAATAATATCAAAGCAAAATTGTAATAGTAGAAAAGACAATAAATAAGTAAAAAAACACAACAAAACAGTAGTAGAGACAGAGCTTATGGCAGGGGAGGGTAATTATTTTTTGTTATTCAGACCTGGACAAGTGGTGGAGAGCCGGACCGTGGTCAATGGTGTAACAAATTATTGTTTTTTGCAAGCACGTTTTTGTAAAAGATAGGCTTTTTAAATTTACTATTTTGACAATTTTTAGTGATAAGATTGGCAAAACAAGCAATGATTCTTGCTCCATAGTCAAGTCAATCAAATTAAAGAAATTTAAAAAAGTAACACCTATTCTCAAAAATGTGCCAGTTAAGACAAAAAAAGAAAACTACTGGACCAATCAACTGTCAAGACATGTCATAAGTCATTACAACTCCAGCCCTAAAAGATGATGTTGTTTAGGTGTTACCTCTATGTTGTCTTCTCCATATCGGGTTTCAGCCTCCTCCTCAGACAATCCCACGCAGCCGTACTCAAGAGGAGTGAAAACTGTCGTTGGAACCTGGAAACAGTTGACCAGAATATAGCTGTTATAAAATTGTTTGCAGACGTTTAGCAAATCTTAAATGAAATCACATAATGGTCTGAAACCTTTCTAAATAAAGCACATCATTTTCAACTATTTTTGAAATGATTTATTTGCAATTATTAATCCTTTTTTATAGTGTGTCCTGTTCAAATAAATCAAGCAATTCTTTCACATAATGAATGGATGAACACTGAGAAAGTCTTACATTGTCATAGTTCATGAGCTGAGTACTTTGTCCAGCCAGTCTGCGAGCGAGGAGCCGTCCTGCTTTGATGGCTGTAGGGGTCAATTCTGGACGACCCTTAAAAAAGACACAAAGAATGTAATAAAAAAATGAGTTCCCTCATTTCACAAGCCACCTATTTATATCATTTTAGAATAATATAAATAGGTGGCTCTGTGTAGTCTGCTTTGCAGTGTTGTAGTCATTTAGTTGATTTATCGGTCAATGGAGTCTTATGTCCTATTAGCATGACATAATATTACCTAGGGACCTCATGTACTGTAAATTGTAATATTTACGGACGTCATCTGAGTTTCTACTCAAATCGTCCATGTCTGTAAAAATGTCTTTTACCTCCTGGACTTCGACAAACTCAGACATCCTCATGTAATTCTAAAGCCGCGTGAATGCGTATGTCTGTGTTTTCAATTCGTGAATCTTTTATAAATGAATTAATAATGACTTTGTGGCTTATTTTACCTTCAGATTTGAACAAATTTATTATTACTATTCTTTAATGAAATGAAATTTCATTAAAGAATGAAATTGTTGTTTTTTCTACGATTTCTACGCTAAAGTCTGTAATCCGGAAGTCGTTGTCGTTGAAATTCAAGGTCAAGAAGATGGATGTTTGAGGAAAAGTTTGGACAGAACAGGACAGAACCATGTTTGGATGTTTGGATTTTATCACTGTAAATGGATTAAAAGAGTCTTCGGCTGTTTCATAAGAAATCTGATGTTGTGGATGTGATTCTGATCGATGAACTCAACAACGTGACGAGGAGACACATTTACGCTGCCGAAGCTCAGGTAACGCTAATTCAGGTTAAAACAAACTGAAAACACAAGAAACGCTCATTTCATGAATGAAGTAAAAGGTCTGTCGCCTTTTCTGGAAAGTCAATAAAAACAAGAAAATTACAGACATCAAATATCCACGTGCGAAAACCTCTTAAAAAAACGTGGGGTAATTTCAAGTTTACAGACGACCCGAGGTAAATATTATGTCGTGCGAATAAAACATTAGTTAACCAAAATTTTCATTAGTCAACCCATTCTTTTAGTTAGATTATATAGAGTTTTTGTGAACATCAACCAAAAAAATTGTGCAATGGCTCAAAATTTGCTTGCTTGTTTTTTTTTTACATGACACAAATGTTTATTTATTTTCTGTATAAATTGTCCTTTTTGAAACTCCGCAACTTTTATAATCTTTTCAAGTATAGTTAGATCAGAAGATGTTTTAGCTTCAAACATTTTGTCATGGATTCTTTTTTGTCAATTAATTGGTCGATGGAGCACGTCTTTGGTCAACCAAGAATTCTTTGGTCTACTGCTTTGGCCTACAAAGTTGTGTTTAACTAGGTGTGTCCATTTGATTAAGGTTAGAGTTAAGAGTAAAATGAATAAATATTACAAGAAAAGAAAAAGAATAAAGTTTTAAAGGCACAACAGAATTAAGTTTAACTCTTGGTATGTTAACGTATACAATGGAATATGTCAAAATCAGTAGAGCAAAACAGTTACAAAAACATTTCAAACTTCAAAAGCACTTGCGTTATTTAGTTAAGGATGCCTGTTCGTCGCTCACACTTACAACAGAAGCGTTGAGGAAACAGTAAGGCTGCAGGCCAATACTAAAGAGATGACTTAAACTTGTTAAATCACCCGCTCACATCTTGTTGTTGCAAACATAACTGCACGTATTTCTATATGCAAACTTAAGTGCTCACTCTCCGAACCGCGTGCGTCACCGTAATGCATTTCTTGGCGGCTTGTTAAAATAAAACAAACGCAAAGAATGACAACAATGCTTTGGACAAATTGATGGAGATATCTATCCTCCGCCTCAGGAAAAGAAACTTCCCGCTGCCGTGGAAGGCTTGACAGACAGATTGGGGTGAAGTAGGACTCATCAAAGCGCCTGTCAGTCTGAGCGCTGGGTGTGCGTCGTGCGTGCGTGTAGTGTGCGTGTTGAGTGTGTGTGTGAGAGAGAGAGAAAGAGAGAAGGCTGGCAGGCAGGCAGGAAGCGAGCACACAGCTGGTTGTGTTGAAAAAACAACAGCGGCATTACATACGCTAGGAATAACTAGTATGAACATGGCTGCTTGTTATTGAGAAGACTGAGTGTCGTTTTTAAGGAGCTATACTTGATTTGTTTTGCTGTCTTAAAAATGTTAACCAATAAAAATAATACATTTTAAACTTCCTACATCAGTCTCCATGTTTTCTTATTTATCTAAAGCGTTCTGAGCCTTCGAATTGTTCACTATAATGTGTTTTAACCTTTTTTGGGGTATGCTAACGGCATTTAGCCATGATGCTAACTAGTGTGTCATTGCCCACCTCGTACTTTCTGCCTACTTTGTACCTTTTAACGCAACTACATATGCGCAGGCCGAATACGTATTTAACTCATGATTTGTAAGTGACAGTTATTATTTATTCATGCTGATATTTATAAAAGTATCTTACAAAAGTTTGCCAATAGAAAGCCCAAAACGGTACATTTGTTTATCGCCATTTTAAGCTAACAGTTAGCAACCGGAACTAGCTTAATCAGGCATTTACGGCTTTAAACAGTAATAATCTTGTTTTACAATCATTTATTTTGTTGAAATCTGTAAGGGAATTTTGTGTTTAACAGTTTAGTTTCGTATGTGTTCAATTAAAATTTCAATACGAATTATACAATGCAAAAGAAGTGAAGCTTAAGGTACAAAGTGGGCAATGACATGGTAACAATTGGTAAACAAAGGACATAATCAACAGGATGTTGCGGACTGATATTCACCGAAACAGATACACACAACAAAATACTTGTGCTAGTAGAAAATTGATTTTAAGTTATTAAAAAAAAAAAAAAAAGATTATAGCCCTTTTAAATTAACTAAAACTTACATGACACGTTGAATAGGTAAATGCTTTTATAGAATCAATCAACAAATATATATTTAGAAAACATACAATAATAAATAATTAAAATGTTTTACATATATAAATTATTTAACTTTAGTGTGTTCAAAACATTGCTGCGCATCTGTTTGTTTTTATACACAATTAAATAATGGCCTGTTAATATGGCCTGTGATCATTTTTTATGTGTAATCCTATTATTTATTTATTTATTTATTTATTTGAAGACAATGTGCAGTTACATTAAAAAGATGGCTGCAACAGATTTAGCAACATGCTAATTTCCATCTGTAGTCCTTGACAAACAACAAACATCATAGATACACAAAACAGTATAGCTACAGTGTGCAATGCTATCAGTTACAGTACAAAAGATAAGTTGATTAAAGTGCAAAGGATAATGGTATTAAAGTGCAGAAAAGCAAATGTGCAAAATGATCAGTTTATATAACAGTACCTGGTAAAACAATTAAAGTGCAATAGTACAACAGCTGTAAATGATACCACAATGGCAACATCTGACAGCTCTGTACCTGATGGTAATGCAAATATGAACAAGGTAATATTATTTAAATACTGGTCTGGTAATCTGATGGCAAACTGCGGCCTCAACCTGTTTTAATCAGGCCCCCAGCATGTTTTACTCATTACACTGCGAAACGTTATAGTCTCAGCTAAAACTACTAGAACTATGAATATTCATCTTAATTTTACAAATTTTAGCCAGATTAAAATAAAATTGCTAATATATGGCAGCCTATTTCACTTGTTTCAAGACATTTTTGGCTATAAAGGATGTGTTTGTACTTGTGTTCTTAATATAAATGGACACAATAATAGATGAATATCAATGTTTTATACAAATTGTTATAATTGTTACTGTGTATATTTTTATCGCCTAATGGTATTGGCTGTTTTACGTAGTGTACCATTTTCTTGCATGCCCTTGTACTTGGTTTTATATACAGCATTTCTAAAATATTGTTTTATTTAGCTGATATTTTTTATTCTTTATATTTTTTATTCTTTATATTTTTATTCGTTATTTGTACTTTCTGTGTTATATGTCGCACATTAGCATCGTAACAACTTCCTAGTTTGTAGAGTTTTGTTTTGTTCACTGACAATGGCAATAAATCTTTTCTGATTCTGATATATACTGTATATATAAATTTAAAAATAAATAAATAAATAACATCGACAATGACAATAACAACTATTATTTATTTATTCTTATTTTATTTTTTGAAGAAAAATAACTTGAATTTGTATTACCGGATGTAAAAAAAAAAAATCAAAAACTCGGTTGCCAGGTATGCAGCCTGAAGAAATAATAATGGACAAACTTGCACTATATGAGGTTACTTTTTTATGCTGGTTTGCCGTTCTGTGGAATAATTACAGGCCTAGCTACCTTACCTCACCAATATCCCCAAAAGCGTAGACGTTTGGCACTGAGGTGGATTCGTCGGCTCCCACAATGATCTTCCCAGTCTTCTTGTTGAGTTGCACGCCAAGCTTGTCCAGGCCTAGTGCTTTAGTCTCCGGGGCTCGACCTGAGGAAAGATCAGCACAACATAGTCACAACACACATCACGTGAGAACAATTCATAGATCATTCTCACTGCAGCATCAACATCAGATTTACAATGTTAGTATCTGGGTGGGACAAGATACAGTTCCTGCAAGAATAAATTGTGCAATCCAAAGTGTACAGTTGTGGCCTAAATTTTGCTGCCATTGTAATACTGTGACTTTATAAGAGTGGTACTTTACCAGCTTTAATCATTTTTAATTGAAGCCAAGCATAAATGGAGAAAAAAAAAGGATAGGCCATATTGGAAAAAAAAAAATCTAGATAATTTTTGTTGCATCTCAATTATGATATCTGGACGATATTCTATCCTTCCTCACAATAAACACATTTTAATGACTTGATAAACATAGTTTTAACAAAATAAGTGTGGTGGTGTGTATTTTTATGTCTCAAGAAGTGAACATTAGAGGTTTTGGCCTAGTTTAAGTTTTTTTTTTTAACTAAAAGAAATTTATATACAAAGACACAACATAATTGAAAAAAAAAAAAAACAAAAAAACAAACAAAAGAAAAAAAAAACAGCAACAAAAAACAAACAGAAAACATAAATGACATTAACCTGGCCAGCCAGATGATATATCTTGCAATATTCATGAATTCACAAACACGAGATAAACCATCTGTCCTTCCAGCCGCCCGATTGGTTTGAGAGTACGAAGCGGCGGTGTTTCGGCCCAATCACATCACAGCAGTGTGGTTTTGAGGTTCAATCACATTGTAGCAGGGCGAGCTAAGATGGGCTGTTAGTTCCCCGGTGCCGCCGCCGAGTCTAATTCAAGCTAAACAAAGATGGCTGCTTCCATGGATGTACGTGTTGTCTGCTGCTTTTAAAGGATTTTTAGCAGAAATCCAGAGTAATTTCTTTTTGAAAGAAGAGCAGTATGTGTGACATGTACTTGTTCTATCTCACGCGGACATTGGATACACCATTACGAGTTGTTGCTGTGATTGGCTAAGCACAAATAAGATAGGCCCCACACCCAATCAGCTCAGTCAGTAATCAGTATTTCACTAAACGCCCCACCTTTTCCCGAACACCTTCAGTGAGTAAAGTCCCAGATGGATGTAGTGAGAACTCAGATAGGAGTTCAACACAGATCCATCTGGTGTGAGCCAGGTTAAAATGACATATTGTTAAATAAATAAGAAGCTTAAGCTCATATGACAGATTATCTCATTTTCTTAGACTCTTCGTGATCCCCCAGAGACTCTGCAAACACAAACATTGTTTAGCTGTACTTAACGTTTGAAACGTCTTTTTATCCCATCTTGAATTTACCAACCTTATATATCCATTCAATTCATTTAAAAACACAAACAATTTTCTGCCAATTTTAATTTGTGAATGTGAAATTTACCAAGTAAAATTAATACATGTGTTTTTTATATTTCAAATTTCAATTTTGGTGATTAAAAATGTAATGAGGTTTTTATACTTCAAACTAAAAAACTGAATGCATACCCTCATTTTCTAGCAATATAGTTTTTGAAATGAAACCAGAAATCAGAACAGGGGATCCAATTTATGACATGGTGGCTAAGCAATTCCCTAGTGCATGGGTTTGCAACCTGCGGCTCTTCAAAGACTCCAGTGTGGCTCTTTGCACTTGATTAAAAATAAGGAACAACCCCATAAAAAGAGATAAAGAAAGAACATCCTATTATACGGTATTCATAACAGAGGAGACAGACTGTTGATTTGGGGACCCTAACAAATGTGCAATGCTTTAATAAATGGAAAAATGTATTCAAAGCTCCAATCATGGCAAATCTCACCCTGAAAACCAAAGACTTGCAAAAACATTACTGACTAATGCTTTTTATATCCATAATTTATTTGATATGCATCAAATCCATGACTATTTGCTCAAGCGTTTTGCAAAACGTGTGTAAATTAAGCTTTTGTAGCATAGATTTTATTATATAAAGTTACGGCTCTTTCTGATTTTAATTTGATCAAATTAGGTCAATGCGGCTCTCTTGATGTTAAAGGTTGCAGACCCCTGCCCTAGTGTGATGTTATCATCTATAAACAGGAAGTACATTTGTAATTTGACAAAAAAGGCTAAACTGGGATGAACTTTTAGTAAAATCTCAAAAATAAACGATCTTAACTTTGTTTTAGTGAAATGAGTGGTTCAACCTGTCAGAGGCACTTTGAGGAAAGTGAAATGTTGTCAAATTCTTTATTGGAACAAAACTTTTAAAATGAGATTGACAAAGGAACAAGTGGTTTCTGTTCAACTCACAAAAAAAAGAGAATTACACTATAAACAAAATATACTAGATCAGTTTTAATACGTGTCCACAATCTTGTCTCGCGAGTTCTTGCAGCATTCCAACGCCATACAAATCATTATTGCGTAGGTTCAAGACAAACTCATGTGGCAGGAGAACAGGTCAGCCTTACAACTGACCAGCTGGGACAAAGACTTCCCATCACTCCGGTGGGACAGACTGAGGTGCTATTGGCAACACTTCATGGGAGGGCGGCTGACGGATGCTTTTGGACGGCGCGCGGACCACTCTGGGCTCCCTCGCGCCTCTTTAGCACCCTTCACAACTTGCCTGGGTAACATAATAAACAGCGGGCCCTGAGGTACCCCGTGTAGATGCTATCGAAACAGTAAAAATAACAAACCCGCGAGACCTCTTTTCCTGGCTGGAGCCGTAGTGCCCCCCTCCGCAGCTCGGACCGGGGGGCTTCAGGGACTGGGCTAATGCTCCGCTGCATGGGTGGTTAAAGGATATGGAGAGCAGATTCCCAAGAGTCTGACTTGTATTTTCAGTAACATCAGAACAGGCTGGAAGTGTTTGTATGTCTGATTCAGTTCAGTTTTTTGCTTTATAAATGTAATACTATGTGTAAACTGGTAGCCTTTTCTAAGTATTAAGAATGAACTATAATATACTGTATGTCAGTAAGTAATTTGTATTTAGTAAATTTTTGTAAAACAGGTCAGTCCTGAAGACCACCTATATATTGGTACTGTACTACTACTACTGTAAAAAATCCTAAGGCCAGTCAGTTAAAGTACCTTAAATCTTTATGTTGACATAACTTAATAATATGAGTTTTTCAACTTGGACGTTTTAAGTTATTAGAGAGAGAGAAGTGTAAAAAATGAGAGAAGAAAAGGGATGAGAGAGGAAGAGAGAAGAGCTAGAGTAAAAGAGAGAATGAGAAAGAAGGGCTTGGGAGAGAGAAGAGAGAAAGTGAGAGAAAGGGATGAGACACAGAGAGAGAGAGAGAGAGAGAGAAAGAAAAAAATAGAGAGAAAAAGAGAGGGAGATAAAAAGAGATGAGAGAGAGAAAGAAGGAGTGAGGGAGATAAATGGTTGAGAGAGGAAGAGAATGAGAGCAAGGAGAGGGAGAGAAAGAAAAAGGGATGAGAGAGACAGAAAGGACAGAGAGAGGAGAAAGAGAAAGGGGTGAGAGAGAACAAGAGAGAGAGAGACAGAGAGCGAAAGAAGAACAAAAGAGGAAAGAGGGAGAGAAATGAAAAGAGAAAAGAAAGAGAAAAAGGAGAGAGGTGAGAAGGACAGAGTTTAATTGACTTTAAGGCAGAATTTGTACTTACATTTTTAGGTTAAGCTGTCTTATGTTTTAACAGTGTAATGAGAGTTCCCCGACTATTCTTGTTTTGATATAAAACAGCGTAAAGGAGGTCAATTTACTTCATGTACAAAACTGCAGAATGTATTAGAATACATTTATGCTTTCATTAGTGGTATTCAGAACACATTCTCACTCATTACAGTCATATACCATATGCACGCATATGTGTATATGCATGTCCCAATAATTTAGAACCTTTTTACAAGAGCCAACAGGGAAGAGTGCAATATTAACTGCACTTCTAGGCCATTTGGGAGCTGCAATAATCCTAAGGAGTTTAGGGAAGAGTGCAATTGTTTATCTGTACTTTAGTTGCCTGGAAAATCCAGACGATACATAAAAAATATATCGTCTGGTCTCCGTGTCCCTCTTTCGGATTTCTGTAGCCGTGATTGACAGATTAATTACCCAATCAGAGACACGCATCTTCCACCGTGTAAAATCCAACATGGCAACATGGCGAAAAAAATACATGAAAAAAATATCACGTGGAACTGAAAAACATCGCGCATTTCTGCAGAATCAATGAGCGAAGTAAAAAATGATTTTAATGTGAGGTGAGTGCAGATTTTGGTCTAAATGACAGACGACCAATCAGCTCCTTTGTTTCGCTAATAAGCTAATCTGATTGCCCGTTACGATGTGGATTTGATCTGAAACGCAGGCGAAGGACCCTGGTGACCAGACCCACTCTTCACAGTATGCTGAAGTGTGGGTTCTGGATCCCAGGCAAGTAGTTGCAAATGCAATATTAAGTTTACTTGGATAAGTGCAAATAATAGTGCACTTTTTAAGCCATGGGACAGAGTGCAATGAAAAATGCACTCTAAGGCCTTATGTATTGTGCAATGTTGTTTGTACACCGTGATTATGAATTATGTTCCTTTTTCTTGTGGACTGTCACTCTTGGTTGAACCTTATTTGTTGTTGATGCTGTGTGTATGTAATGTATGTTTTTGCCCTGATGTCCAAGACAAATTTCTCCAGCGAAGAGACAATAAAGACTAAACTAATCAAATCGAATCTAAATAATTGATGTTCAAATCAGTGAAAAACATAGCAAACACAGCTTTGATCATAAAGCCATGTGCATTTTTGTAAGCTAAAGTCAGAACAAATGGAGAAACAAACTCAAATTGTGTTTATTCCTAAATCATCAAGTCAAAGTGAAATATTTAAAGTATTCTGATCAAATCATGCAATGAAATAACAAAATACATTTTAATGCAAGTATTCGGAAGCTATAAGTATTTGTTCAAAGCACCTTAGTTACCACCTTAGTTACAGCAAGAAAACCTTTTACAGAATCACCACCGACAAGAATAAATACAAATGCTGACTAACTGAAGCCAGCCTAATTGTACAAGAAAAACAGAATTTCTTTTCCTCCGTGGCCTATGTGCGCATATCGGAACAATCTCCCGGCTCAGTGCAGCAGCCGTATGTGTGTTGTATGTGCAGTGTCGCTCATTGTGAAAGGAGGACACAGCCTGATAAGACAAACAGTCCAACACTATCGGCTGTGACATTAGAAGGAAGTGCCGGGCCGACTAGTCAAAACAAGCCTTTGCCAGTTGAAATGAAGCCGGACACTTATCTGATCAATCAAATGAGCAAATACAAAAGAGAAACTTAAAGAGAGTTATTGGAGGGAACACGCAGGATTGGCAGGACGCACTGTGTGGACAAAAGGGGATTCAATTAATGTTTGAGCATTTTGAATCTTTGTGTTTTTAAATCTAATCCAAACCTGTGTGAAGTTTATTTTGTATCAGGCTGGATATTAGGGCTGTCATTAATACTTTTTTTTAGCATGTCAGCAAGTTATTTCTATTGTGCATTCATACCTTTTACAGTTTTTCCTCAACCACTTTGACACATTTTTTGAAACTTGGTTTAGTTTGATCACTTCATTCCAACATTTAACTGAATAAAGTTGGATATGCAGAACATTTGCAACGTTTTTCATTCATTCACACAGTTCTCAGAACAGCTCACTAGAGATCGGCCGATATGAGGTTTTTCTTTGGCCGATACGATGCCGATTTTCAGAAATTCTGTCAGCCGATTTCTGGGGCCGATTTTCTTATTTTAGTTTTTAAAAGACACAGCTAAGATGAGACAGTCTATCCAAAAAAAAAAGTTCACTAAGCCATTATTTTGTCTCATTGTTTAATGAATACAACATGTTTATGCACATTCCAGAACATTTTAAAGAGTCATTCAAGAAAATGCAGCTTTAAAAAAACAGCAAAATGGTGATATATAGAACAACTGTATAATTTCTTTCCAAACTAACTTAGAGATCAGATAATGACTGTGAGAGCAGCTCTACTGTGCAGACGACTGTTCAAACAACTGCCTGATTAAATATCGGCCAAAATAAGGCCGATATGAAAAATCTAAATATCGGGTCCAAATATCTCTACAGCTCCCTTTATAAACTCACATTTTCAGTGAGTTTACGTTGTTTCTCCAACACTACAGACCTGTTCACAGATGGTAAAGGATTGTGTCGTTACACTGTTTTTATCTACAAACTCACACATCCCAGCAAAATCTAAAATCACATGAGCAAAAAGATCAAACAACAAAAAGAAACAGGACATGCTGAGCAAAACTGTAGGAAGAAAATAAACTAAATATACTTCCAATAAAATGTTGATGTAAATGCTTTGACAGCTGTGAATATCTAAGTGTGAATATCTAAATATATCAAATATGCTTCAGTAAATGTGTATCTTTCATCTTTTTTTTTTGCCCAATAAGATAAAAACACAAGTCATCCAGATACAAACTCAATGTGTGTGTGAACTCAACGACAGACTGAACTGAACCTTTGGTCAGTTTGTGTCTGGGATCAGAACTAAAGCTTCTGAAACTGTAAAGTCAATGAATGAGAAAACACACAAGAACACCTGACACATGTAAGAGTTTTGTTCTTGACTTGAAAATGTAACTGTTTTCAATGTAAAACTAAATTTAGCTAGAGACAAAATTTTGTTTTGAAAAACCGTAGCTCAGTTTAGGATTCTGTGTGGGCTGTTTTGCAAATTGACTTTTAGAATGGACAAGTGTGTCAAAGCATTGAGAAAAACTGTAAACACATACTGTACATCAGACAAAGGTTGAAATGTACAGACTTAAGCTGAAAATGTGACAAAGGTAAGAGATGTTTTAATGAGTTTAATAGTTTACAACAATCAAAATCTGACTACGACTAGTCACAGTTAATTGAAAGCACCTAATGGAGGTCGGTATTTTTGAGGTAAAGAAAAAAAAAAATAGTATTTTTATCAACATGCTTGTAGTAAATGTTACAGTGGCATCAATGTATAATCAATGTTATTATATTTCAACTTCATAGTTTTATAGATTTTTCATCACTGGCATTGGTAATAAAACAGTTTTTGGTTTTCATCCTAAATTTAGCAAATAATTGAAAAAAAATAATTTCCTCAAAAAAGAAAATCAAAAACATGTTTTTTTTTTAAGAACAGAAATGTCTTGGGTAGAACTATGAGTGATCCTAAAATCTGTCAATGAAAAATGTGACAAAAAATCAGTATTCCTGTTGTTTACTGGTTATTTCTTAAAGGTAGGGCAGGTGATTTTCACACTGCAAACACAATTTAGGTTTTAAATCTGACACTGTCTCTCATAAATATCACCATTGTTAATATCAATAAGCAGTAAGTTTTTGTTGTAATTTTGATTTGATTGGCAATAAAACAGTTTTTGGTTTCATACTGATCCTAATTGCATAATAAAACTGAAAACAAGCCTTGACACTATAAATTCACTGACATCTAGGAGGAAACAGACAAATGCAGAACTGTCTTTATTCAGACAGGAAACATGTTATGTTGTTCTTCCTGGTGTTTCTCCACACCTGGTCAAGGAGTGCAGGAAGGAGCAGAGGAAAGGATGTGTCCCACAGACTGATACAGTCCCAGAGCTCGGGTTCTTTAATAACTCCGCTGAGGTTTGGACACTCTGACCTCCAGTGGAAGGTCCTGTAAAGGGAAGTGGCCTTGTGCTCATAACTGCTGCAGCAGACATCAAAGTGTTCAGGAGGTCCTCACTGAACTGTGAGAGCACAGCAGGTCACTGCATTGTTGTCTGTGATGTTTTCCCTCTCTAGCTCTTTCCATGGATATCTATTTGGAGGGCATTTTACAGAATAATGGTGTTTTAAAACTATTTTTGCACAATTTTAGGTACCAATTTGTTGCTTTTGCTGTGCTGTTTACGGCACTAGGAGATTTTAGACGTTTCAATTTTTGCACAAAAAACAATTTCCTCAACAAACAAAATCAAAAACATCAAAAAATGTGAGAGAAGCCTGAGTGTTTCTGTTGTTTATTTGGTTATTTCTTGTGGGGTAGGTGATTTTCACACTGCAAACACAATTTGGGTTTTACATCTGACACTGTCTCTCATAAATCTTTCAACAAATTGTTAATATCAATAAGCATTAAGTTTTTGTTTTAATTTGGACTTAGAACCTCCTTTTTTTCTCTTTTAAAATGAAACTGGAGAGGACCACCCAAGCCCAGCCAATCACAGAGCTGCATTCAGCTCCCAGATAGAACTAAAATCCTTTATCTTTTCGGATTCCGTCGTCTTATATTTTAACAAAGCGCTGCATTTATAATGGACTTTTTGGTGGAAAACACAAAGTTTACTTATTTACAACAAAAAATTTGTTACCCCAACTTTAAGGTTTTATAGTTGTATTTTGCAAACCCCAATGAAAAGAAAATAAAGTGAATAGAGCCATTTGGAGTTATCTGTGAATATGAATGTAAAACACATTTGTAGTTCAGTTTTGTGGTCCGGGCTTCAGACCTGAACTCTCTGAAAAAATTGGTCTGCCTGTAAATATAATCAAATAGTCCTGGTGTAAATGGTACAATAGTATTTAAAACTAACAGTAAATAAACCCCTTAAGGCACCAAGGGGACATGTGCAGTACCTCCCACTTATTTTCAGTTTTGTTAAACTGACTTGACTCTGTGCTTGTTTACATGCTCTTCTGATAAACAAAAAATACCTACATTTTGTAAAATAAATAAATACATAAATAAATAAAATTAAATCAACAGGACTTTATTATGGGCTCTGTCTAAACATTTTAAATCAATTTCAAGTCCCTAAAACAATTTTTTTGTTAAATTATCTTCAGCTTTGGAAAAAGAATCGTCAAAACTCAAACTTGCTCAAACTGATGTTATTCTGGCCGCAGCTAGTGCCACCAGCTTTACTCTTTGAAAATCTAGGCGTTTCATTGAAAAAAGGCTTGTTCCTTACGGGGTTAAGGGTCACAGTAGTTTTAGTAGATTCAATTACACAGAAGAGGTACAAAAACACTTTCTAATAACTTTTTTCTTTCTGTTGTAAACACAGCAAATCACCCGCCACAAAGACAACCTTACAATTTTAAACTTCTCCATCCAGACTTACTTATATTATTCTGGTAACAAACCCAGCACGTCACAGATCAACACCATTGTAGCACCTGCTTTACAGTGGACCAAAGCGCCCCATCTGCGCAGTCACGACAAAGAGAAACAAACCCACGTCACACTGGCACCAGGGTCACGCACATCCTCGTCTCCGTCACACGCCAAGGCCGACAAAAACCCGCCACGATACACACAACAACTACACAAGGAGAAACCGCGGTAAAGATACTGAACTCAGCCCCCAAGTGCAGCGCTGGCAGTGACTGATGCAGAGTTTTGTTTCCTGGCATGATCAGGAAGGCCCCCGAAAGTAGAAGAGAGAGCAACAGAAAGAGATGTGGTGTGACCCTGTGTGTGGGTGCATCCTGCTCCAGCCAGAAAATAAGCCTTATGTGATTAACGCTTCCCCTGGCCATTCCCATCACTCTGTATCACACTGTTTTTAGTCTGGATTCATCTGCTTTGTGCTGCTGACACGGCATTGTATTCAGCGCTGGCCTGAACAGAAAACTGGCCCACAGCAGGAAACATTGTGACAGATTTATATTATTATTTATTAAAACGACGAATTCAGCAGAAAATGTTTCAAAAGGCGAAAGGTTTACCTGTGGAATAAAGACAAGTTAAAATGATTTCTGGTAAAAAGCAACGTTAGAAAGAAGCATGTATATTAGTGGGAACTTTTGATTGAGTTGAATATAATATGGTGGAGAGATAACAAAAAAAATCTGTAGAATCTCTTATTTTTTAAACCACAAAACCTAAATCTTTTGGTAAAATGTGTCTAGTTTTCTTTGTGATCTCAATAGTTAAAACTATGATAAAGTGAAATGATTATGGGAAATTGACTTGGGTTCTATTACAGTTGAGTGGTGTACTAGACCTTTTAAAGCGTTGGCATCAAATTCTGTTTAGGAGAGACAATTTAAAATACTGCATCGATTGTTTATAACTCCAGAGAAGAGGCACAGAATGTATCCAACCCTTTCAGAAACGTGCAGTAAATGTAAATTTAGTGTGGGTAATTTTTTCCATTGTTTATGGAGTTGCCCTGTAATTTTGCAGTTTGGGATATGGTTATTGATAAGCTTTGTGTCATATTCAAATGTCAACTGAAATCAGGAACAAGGACATGCCTCTTGGGACTGATGAGGAATTGCCTCCATAGCTGCTAGACATACTGTTGCACTGTGTGGTGCAGTGGATCACAGATGAAGCATCTTCTTCTCATCAGTGGTTACAAACTGTTGTCAACATTGTTCCAATGGAGGCATTGTCCGCTCTTTTGAAAGATAAACCCTGTAAATTTGACAAAATTTGGGATGTCTTCTTGGACTATTCAGACATCTCTTCTGCACAAAGATTGCGGTCTGGATTATTTGCTTTGGCCTGACAAAAAGACTCTTGAAAACGTTTTTTGTTGTTGTCGTCGTTTTTCTTTTAAAGCACGAATACACCTATTGTTTGAATATTCTGCTTAGCCAAAATGTTCAATAAAAATAATGATATATATACGTATATAAAAAGTCTGTTAAAGGAGACCAATTGTGTGTGTGTGGTGGTGTGTGTTTTTTGCATATTTAGGAAAAAAACAGGTTTATACAAATCAGTAATTCACATTTTGTTCATTGTAAAACACAAAATGAACTTATTAGTTATTAATTTTAACTCCACACATGTGGAACATTGTGTGACTCTAATTTCATTCTTCTGCATTCTGACCCAAAGTGAGCTTACAGACACTGAAGACATTTCCTTCTGATATTTTGACTTTTTCTCATAAAATTACAGTTTATAAATGTATTCCAAAAAAAATAATTACTTTTTTCTTGTAAAACTAGAACTTTTTAAAGCTTTCTCCATTAAATTATTAGTTTAATCTCATAATGTTAGAGGTTTATTTTTGTAGCCCAACCTTGTTTTTTTAATATACTCCATTGTGTAATGTGTTCGCGAATTTATTATACCAATGTCCGTAATCTGACCCCTCTCCACTTGTCTGGGTTTGAATCTGGCTCTCGGGTAAAAATAATTGCCCACCCCTGCTATAGTCGACCACATATCGCCCAGTCCTACTTACCGATGGCCCAGAGTACAGAGTCGTAGGTGTGCTGGTGTTCACTGCCGTCTGCGTGTCTGTCCACGTCACTAGTAATCTCCAGACGGGAGTTTGTCTACTCTCCTCGGGACACACTTCCACGCAAACTTAGTCCCGTAGGCCTCCATGTAGTCAGTCACCAGACCTGCCATTTGCTGCAGGAAAAAAAAAAAAACACTGGTCATTGGCATATATTCACTCTAAGATTACAGATTGTGCATTACCTGGTCAAACCCCGAAGAGCAATGCTGCGGACCATTATAGTGGTGTCCAAGCCGATACCTGTGAGGAACCAGCACATTCCAGTCCTACATCTGACAAATATTAGGTTAAGAAAGTCTTTCAAGGTATTAACTAAACAATAAAGTAGAATTATATGTGAAACTCATATTAAGGTAAACATAAAAAGGATACAGCTTGCTCCAACCACAAGTCTGAAAAATTAAAAAAAACACATTTAGAGTTGAAATACCATTTTTTCCCCCAACATTTCAAAAACATGTTTGTGGGAAAAAAACAAAAACAAACACACTTTTTAGTTAAAGGTGAGGTAGCTGATTTTCACTCTGCAAACACAATTTAGGTTTTAAATTGCCAACTTCCTCTCATAATCCTTCTATCATGGTTACATGAACATGTTTTCAATTGGTTGCAAGAATGGCCTAAAAACTTTTTTACAAACAAAAGTGAAAGTGGAGAGGACCACCTAAGCTCAGCCAATCAGAGAGCTGTATTCTGCTCCTGATTGAGAACTAAAATTCTTTATTATTCAAGTCAGACAGCAGTGTTCAATTTTTTTACAAGGTGTTGCTTTTATGATATACTTTCTAGTGGAAAACCCAAGTTTACTAATTAGAAGTAGAAAAGTTAGATACCCCACCTTTAAAAGTGGGCGACCTGATTTCTATGGAAGTAGGTATAGAAACTACTTCCTAACTCACACAAATCCTTCAGTGCATGCAATTACAACCGAGCTTATTATTATTATAAAATAAATTATAAAATTGTGTATAAAAAGCTGTCAGATTTCACTATTGTTTGATTTCGTCCAAACATCAGATATTCAATGTTATGAGTTATTGTCATTTTATTATGTAAAACTTGTATTTGAAGCTTAAATGCACCTGAACACTCAGTAGGTTTGTGAAAGACTTCCCACGAGGTCCACAAGCGCACCACACATGGGACTTTTGTATAATGGTTTTTGTACTTTTCGTGTTGTAATTTGTAATCTGTTTGGTGTTGCAAATTAGAGTTTGGCTATAAACACTGTGGAACCTGCGACAGACACTGCATGATTATCTATAGACGTTTTCCATATAAAAGTACCAAATACTAGTCCCACATTACTCCTGCCCGTTTAGTCAGAAGAACTCTCTTGTCTTCATGTTTGTGTTCACACAGCACAGTTTCTGAAAGTGGATCTAATGGCTTCAGCATTAGCATTTGTAAGTCTGGAACATTAAAAAAGCAATTAATGAAATGAAATATTAAACAAAAAGATTCACTGTAATTCCCTGTAATAGTTAGGCTACTGTTTACAAATTAAATAAATACAGTGCATAGTTCTTCTCTGTGAACGGTCCCAAAATGGGGACAGGAAGTAAAAGAAGTACTAGGAACTGAAAAAAGTTCCTACAGTGGGAAAAGGCCTTATGTTTGTTATACCTGTCCTATCAAATAAAAAAAAAAAAAGAATACATGATTTTTTTTTTTTTCCAGACAGTAAAGTGAAACTAGACGGGACCACCCAAGCACAGCCAATCAGAGAGCTGCTTTTGGCTTAAATGCTTTACTGTTTGATTTAAAAAAAACATGGAAAATACTTTTTTTTCATAGTTTTGTCATTACAATATACTTTTTGGTGGAAAAGAGAAAGTTTAACATCTTTAACATTTATCTTTTCAATTATAATAAAGCTTTGTGAGGGTGGCACGACTGCTTCATTTTTTTTGTTTTGTTTTGGGAACTAGTGATGCGCAAAAGAAGGAGTTATAAAAGATTAAAAAACATCCAGATTCTCTCTGTACTTTAAAAAAAATCACAATAAACTATGTCAACATCTAATTCTGTCTACAAGAATGTGATGTTGACTTTGCGACGAACTCAAAATGACGATGTGATGAAGGCGATGGAAACGTGTAAGAAACAGCAGTAAAAACCTTTCATAGTCCTTTTAGAGATCTCAGTGAATGCGTGTGGTCCGTTCCAAATCCAGTCTTTGGACACTTTAAAGCAGCGGAGAGCTAATTGCTAACATTTAGGCTAATCCCCGCAGATGGGGTGTGCCGCGTTCAGGCTGCTGAATGAGGCCCGTCACGTCGCACAGGTGAGGCCCCTTTCCCTTCTCCTCCTCCTGCACTGTCTGCACATCTGCCTTTTGCCCAAAAACTAACAGTAAGCACTAAAAGCCCCTGTACACTGTAAAAAATCCAATTAGTCAAAGTAAAGTTGATATAACTTGATAATGTGAGTCAAAGATTTTAAACTTAAACTTTTAAGTTAGCAGAAAGAGAGTGAGAGAGAGAGAGGGGGAGAGAGAAAGAGTGGGAGAGAAGGAGAGAAGAGAGAGGATAGAGGAAAGAGAGAGAGAGCTAAAGAGAGAGAAAGAGAGAAAGAAAGAGGGAAGAGAGAGGAGCGAGAGAGAAAGAGAGAGGAGAGAGAAGAGAGAGGAGAAAGGAAAGAAAGAAAGAGAGAGGGAGAGAAAAGAAAGAAAGAGAGAGGGAGAGAGAGAGCAAAAGAGAGAAAATGAAAGAAAGAAAGAAGAAAGAAAGAAAGAGGGAGGAGAGAGAAGCAAGAGAGAGGAGAGAGAAAAAGAGAGAAAGAAAGAGAGAAGAAAGAGTCATCTCTCTTTCTTTCTCTAAAGAAAGATAAAGAGAGAGAGAGTAGAGAGAGAAAGAGAGAAGAGAGAGAGAAGTGGAGAAAGGGAGAGACAAAGGGATGAGAGAAAGTGAGAGAAAAAGATGAGAGAGAGAGAATAAGAGAGAGAGAGAGAGGGGAGGAGGGGAGAGAGAGATGAGGAGGAGAGAGAGAAAAAAAAGAGTCAGGGAGAGGGAGAGAAAGGGATGAGAGAGAGGAGAGGGACAAAGAAGAGCGACAGAAGCGACAGAAGAGCAAGAGAGGGGAGAGAGGGAGAGAAATGAAGAGAGAGAAAAGAGAGAGGGAAAGGAGAGAGTTGAGAGAAGAAAGAGACAACTCACATACATGAGTTTAATCAACATAAAACTTTCAGGCAGAACTTGTACTTACATTTTTAAGTTCAAATGCCTTATATTTTTACAGTGTACCCCCATCACCAGTGAGCGGGGCACTCAGCACATATTGTAAAGTGGTTTCAAATGGATTAGGCAAAGAGCTGCTGCCACAGTCTAGACGTGACCAACAACTACTTTTCCTGACCCCTATGATTTGAAAAAAGTGCTGATGGAATTTCCAACCAGTTTAGGTAAAAGTAGTGATGCATGCTATCATAAAATCTTACATAAATTGTGAACAAAAACTCTAGCATGCTGTTTTGACTAAATAAAAAGATAATCTGTCTGCACATCTGGCTGGAATCTTGCAGATAAACTGTCTTGTTGCACTAACAAATATATCACCAAAAAATATATAGCTTTTTACACATTTCTACATACGGCTGGGTGATATTAGTAGATAATACGATAATTTTTAGGCAAATCTCGATTACGATATTCTCGGCCCAGTTTTCAAAAGGTTTCATCTGCATTAAATTGATCCAGATTTAGTCATCCATTTTGTTTCTATCCATGACCTCTTATTTTTGAGCCAATTTTTCAAAGCAACATAGGATTGGATGGAAACTTTTCTGGATCGCTAAATCTGGATCACCGTGCTCGATAGACTGTCACATTTCATGAAGAACAAAGAGGACTGAGCACACCATTGACTCTTCACATAAAATAAAGATTTGACAAATTAATAAAGCTATACTGCGGTTATTTCAAGCAGGTTTCAAATAAAGACTTGGAATTCATTGAATAGGTAAATATAAAGATAAATATCCGTGTTTATGTTGATTTGATCCCTTTGTTTATCAAATGTGATCATTTCATTTCAAACCTTTATATTCATGCATCAATAAAAAGCTTGTCTAAAAACCAAACTCAAATTGGATTAGTTATGATAATTGTGTCAGTGTTATGAACATACAGTGGCATAATAAGTGATATGTATTGGTGAACATATTGAGAGCTATTTGGGGGGATTATTTTAGGAGGCCAAAGTCTACTTTGCTGAATGTCTGGATACGTTCTAGTCTATTTAATCATTGCAGCCTGATGGATGAACAACTCAAGTGAACATATTTCTAATAAATAGGGCATCTCATAGGCTTACTGTATTTTCCAAATATTATTTTATTTCATACATTTTAATTAGCTTCATTGCATTTTGGTTTAATTCTGATTTATTTTTTTATTTTGATCAATGTGATCCTAATCCACCAAAAAAAGTTTCGAAAAACCCAAACTTGAGGTTGATCTGGATCAAAAACAAGATTAGATTACTTGATCTAATCCGATCATGTAATCCTTTTTTTCCTTTTGAAAAACCCAAGATTTGATCTGATACCTGATCCAAAATGCGAGGATTAGTTTTGAAAAACTGGGCACGTTCAGAGCACTTTTATCTGCAATTACAATACAAAGCACTTTAACAATTAGAAGACTATCACTTTAGAGTCATAATTAATAAGAAACAAATATGAACAAAATAGAAAGCATTTCAAGCATTGCTAAGCACATTTTTCAAAATCCAAGCACTTTCTAAACCTTGAAACAAAGAGGAATGCAACATTTGAAATAGAATCAAAATAGCAAGATGCAAATACTATCTGCAGTTCGAACTATTCAAACATGCTATAAAACACAATGTAAATTATTTCTGTTTTTTTTAGTTTGAAAGCGTATTTTGTTTTAATAATTTTGAGAAGTACTTTCTGGCTCCACAGACTCAAAGTTTAAATTGCATCTGGACATGCGTCAGTCCTGGTCACATCTACAGTCTGTCCATCCATGGGAGTGGGTCTCTCCTTTACTGTGGTTTTCCTCAAGGGTTGTCTTTTTCACCCCAGTGTTTTTTTTTTGTTTTGTTTTGTTTTTTTCTTGCCGAGAAGGAATGTCTAAAGACCGGGAATGCTCTGGGACAATTTTTATTTGCCTATTTGTTATTGAACAATCTACCCGCATTTCCTAATAATGATTGTTTCTGACTTTCCAATGTTTCTGTTGGTATTGACCAAATGTTCATTGTTTGATTTTCTGACAAAATTTGTTTGCCAAATCATCATCTTGTAAAGTCCGCAAAGATAACTGCAGTTGTGACTTTGGGCTATACAAAAAAACTTAATTGAATTGAATAGAAGCTTAAAAAATAACATTTGAATCTAAAATCTAACCTCATTAGCAAAACTTGTTAGAGAGAAAAAAATGAAAATAGAAAAGACACAGATTTCAGAAATGATGCAGCCCTAAAAACAAAAATGTTGCTACAAACACACACTGGGCTTGGTGTGTGTTTCTACACTGTACAAAAGCAGCTATCTAATATATCAGTGGCTGCTGCTGTTGACCTTGGCAGGCTCCGTTCAGAATCTGCCACCGGGCTCCTCGCGTGACAGCTCACAGCGTGGGTGGTTACGAACGAACGGCAATATGAAAAGTTACAGAAAACTGGTGGAGATTTCAAAATACTGTTTTCTCTCCGTCTGCATCAAAGGACCGCAGACGACCAAATGACCAGCTCTGCACCGCTACAGGCTCCATTAGATGTCCGTCACTCACCTGTCCCGGCAGACTACTGTGCGGACATCACCTGCACTTCGGCAACAAGAGCTTTTTTTTTACAAATGGAGCTAAAGCTAACCTACAACAGACACCATTAGCCTGCAGGCAGACAGTCGTTGCTTCGGCTTCAAAGGACTTCCTAAAGTCAAGTGCTCTCCTGAAGTGGATAATTCTGCTTCCTATACAAAAGTGCCCTGTTGAGTCAGTGAGAGGTACAGTGGTAATAGTAGGTAAAAGGACTGGAACAACTGTAAATACAACACAAGCTACACACTGCAGCGAATGAAATACTACTGCCATCAAGTGTTCACAAGAGGAACAAAGTATTAAGAGAGGTTAGACTACATTTTTAGTACATGAAGTGAATATTGTACTAAATATTGCCAGCAGATGTGACTGAGATAAAGGTAGAACGGTAAGAATGGATACGGTTACATTAACATATTCTCATGTTAACTATTAACAACATTGTCCTTTTGCCATGAAATATTTAATAGGTATTTCACAACATTTTAATCTGGTTATTTCTATTAGCGACTTTATAAACAGTGTGATCATCCCGCTACTGTGCTGCCCTGTATGTCAGTGGTTCCCAACCTTTTTCGTCTTGAGTACCCCCTAGTCATGATCTCACACAAGGAGTTCCCCCTATGTCAGTCTTTCCCAACTTTTTTCGAGTCACGGCCACTTTTTTGCTTAAAAATTATTTTTTAAATGCATAAATGGTGACTGGTTTTGCTTTTTTCTTGCTGTAAATAACTTCCAAATTGTAAATCAAAATATTAAATCTGATTAACCTTATTTTATATTATGGCACGTAACACCTCGTGTTCCTGGCACATTGGTTGAAAAACACTGCCTTATGTCATGTATTTTTAGGGGTATTTTATCCTTACTCATATATTTTCATGTATAACCATTGCATTTTATTGTTTTAATGGATTTCAAGTCAAACAGTTGCCTCTTAACATGTAATATGTGTTGCAAATTACACTTTTCACATTACAATCTTGCATTTCTACCTTTCTTTTAAATCTGCAATCATCCCACGGACCCCTGGCAAATGGTCGCGTACCCCTGGTTGGGAAACACTGTTATTACATTTTCAAACGTCTTTTGTTTCTTCTGTACTGTGTTTTATGTTTTAACTGCACCAGCAACATGTCCAGGTACAACAGATGGGAACAGCTGGCATATCTACATGTGTTTAATTCAGGTTTGTACCGATTTTAACTTCAGGTTTTCCATGCTTTTTCCATAACTGCTTCAAAACATTTTTCCATGACCTTGTTTAATACTTTTTAGTCAACAACCAGCTTTCAATAACTGATTAGGACCAAAAACACAAAGTTTTTATGTATTTTTTAAACATAAAAAAAAAAATTAAATGTTAAATTCCAATTAATTTAAATCATAAAATAAAATTCAGTTTTAAATAAAAGTGCAAAATCTTTCAGTTTAATAAAGTAACATGTTTTTCCAAATCTTAACAAATGTTTTTTTTTATTCAATTTTATTCAGCTTATCCAAAAACTAAAAAAAATTGCCTGGATGTAATGATTTTATAAACATGACTCAGATGTTTTCTATTTTCTATTTTACTGAAAAAAAAAAAAAATAATAAAGGGATTGGCTATTGAGCTGTGATTCAAAACCAAATAACTACGATTGGACATGACTGAATCTTGATCTCTTGAGTTTTTTTTTTTTTGTTTTTTTATTCATTGCCCCCTCCCTTCCAGCAGAACAGAAAAAAATATCCCATAGAACTCTAACATTTTCCAGGGCCTGGAAATTAGAATAGAATTTTCCATGACTTTTCAAGGTTTCCCATGACTGTACGAACCCTGTGAATTATGTTTATCTACCTGACATGCAACTTTCTTTAAAAAGCATAATTTCATGTAGACAAATGCTAAAAATGTTTTATGTGTCTTGACTTTTTGCATTATTTGCTGGTTTGGAGGAGCAACAGAAGCCCAAAAGAACTTATTCAAACTGCCAGACAAACTCAGGGTATTATGTTGAACAGTCTACGATATTTCCTTATCTGGAGCTAAAGACAAAGCTCATAGAATCCTTTCTGACCCTAAACATCCACTGTTCAGTGATTTGAGCTGCTTCCTTCAGGCTGGAGGTTCAGATGCCCTGCCTTCACTAAAAACAGATCAAGACATTCATTTGTGCCTGAGGTGATTGGGCAGTTAAATAAACTTAATTTTCTGTACATTCGTTTAGACTTTGCTCAACACACTGAGCACATTCATGACATGAACTGTGATGTAGATGGAATGGTTTTATTCATAGTTTCTGGTCAAGCTGTTTTTTTGCATGTTTTATATGAGTCAATGTTTTTATGCTGTTTGTCGATAAATCTACTATAGGGCTGGGCGATAGGGACAAAAATAGTGCTGTAGTCTTTTAGTGTTAGTCGATTTCTTTGACCAATTTATAGGATATTTAGATTATGAGGAGTTTATTGAACTGCAACAACCGATAGATGAAGAGTTGGAACCGAGTCATTGGTCTAATCTGCCTTTTTGTATAAACACACTGTGACTTATTCATTTTCTGTGTAAAATGATGTTTTTATATGAACTGCACACACTTTTAGTGTTTTACAAGCACAGTTTGGGTCAGATAAAGTCATATCAAATTTTGAGTCAATTTACTCGAACCTTTTAGTTGATTAATCGCCAGAGGTTCTTTGTCGACAGCCTGGACAAAAATGTAATCTTGATATATTTTGTTCATATCGATATCTTGATATCTTTGATCTTACATTTTTAAGTGAAAGTTTACAGTCTGCTAATTAGAAAGTAGAAATGTAAATTTTCATTAATGAATCCATTTTAGTCATGCCTTTTGATGAGGAAAACTAAATTCTAATTTAGTTAAGTTTATAATTTGACTATTGCAACAAAAAGATCATTTAACAGATCTTATCCTTCTCTATGTCACTTTTCTCTGTAACTATAACTGCTTTTTTTTATCAGTTTTAGGAGCTCTTTTTCACCAGTGATACTACTACTACTTCAGTGCTGTGAAACTAGGATTAATATTTCCCACTAAGAGTCATGGCAAAGTAAGTAAATATGACAAACATGACAAAATTAGGGCTTTAGATTGATAAATAATCAAAGATTGAAGTGAATATTTCAGAATTTCGTCATTGATTTGCTGAGATCATTGCAAAACTCAAAAAGCTGGACAATCTGAGAAAAAAACTTTTTCTTCATATAAATCCATCTCAATTTTTGATTTGATGTTTAACCTTTAAAAAAAATGGCATAAATGAACATAAACAAAAACAAAACCTTTAATATGTCTCATTTATTAGATTCATTTAAAATTAATTAGCAATATTCTGCCACAAAGTTTGACTTCTGCTGTAAACCACACTTTTTACTGACAAAGGATTACTTTTCAATTAGATCTCTCGATTTTTTGATTACCTGCTATCATAAGGAGTCGTACTTTCCACTCTCACTGTGACTGAATGAAAATTATAACTGCCCACACAAACATGTAAGACAGAGACAAATTGGCTTTAGGAGAAAACTGAAATATTACAATAATTATTTCCGCTGCTCTGTCATCATTTAGCTAGCGAGCACATCGGGCCAGGTACACCACAACCACTAGTCACCGTCCGCCGCCGGTGCCAAGAGGAAATGTCAGGAAAGGACCAATTAACCGAGCGATGACAGGAGCTAAATGGCTGGATTAAAGGCCTTGTTCTGCAAAGGTGAGGATGCACGCTGCTAATCTGAATCACGAGGCGCGGACAGGCTGACAGGAAGAGAGCAAAACAAACTACACGTCCCCGATGAAAGATTACAGTGCGTGACAGTCAGAGCTACGTACTACACAAGCAACGGAGAGCACCGAGCCAGCAGATGCAAAGAAGAAGAAAACCTTCACGTCACAGCAAAAAACATGTACCAGTCCCCAAGACGTTTAAGATAATTACAGGGAAATGTAGTTTTGCTTACGTTTTTCCAGGTGACTTCTTCAACCAGAATATGTCATCGCTGGTGATGCCGTGCTCCATGCTCCAGGGATCTGCGGGACAAATATGAACACAGCAACAAAAACAAGAAAAAAGAAGTTAAAAAAAATGTTTTCTGGTCAATATAAGATGCATCTTTTTCTTGAGTTTGCAAAACTTACATTAGTGGGGTATTTAGGACGACCTCCAGTGGCAATCACAATGTTTTTGGCTGTCAGGGTCGTCTATGAAAGCCAAAATACAGGTAATTATATGTAAAGCAGAATCCTCAGGATAAAATGAAATAAAATATGGAAGGTGGTGGGTAAAAACAATGATTGTGATTACCATTTGATACATTTTATCTGCTGCTATAGTTAGGCATCACAAACAGCACAAACTGTCATTGTACTTAACCTAAAAAGTTCATTTTTTTGTGAACTATAGTTCTATTTCTGTGTAAATCAGTCGGTAAGATGCGTCACAGTATCATACGCCTTTCTGAAGATGACAGCAGACAAGCAGTTGACATGTAAGATGTCACAAATAAAACTGGTCTGACATAGGAAATCAAAGTATCGTAAACTGTCTTTGTGTCCTTAAGAGACTTCACACACCTTCCTTGTCTAGTACAGACCTCCAGCATGTTTTTGAGAATAAGCATTATTAAAATAAAAGCCTTATTCTCTAGTGTAGGTTAAAACTACTAAATTCAGAAGATTTTTTGTTATTTTAACCAGATTATAATAAAGCTAATATGGGCATAGTTACTTGTTTCAAGACATTTCTGACTGTTTACAAGATATTTAGCTTGAATCAAATTTGCAAATCCATCAGCCATCCTAACCAGAAAAAATAAAGATTAAATCCAGATTTCAAGAAAATTTGGCAATCTAAAATTACATTTTTGCAGTGTATATTTCTTTTATTTGATTGTCTTGGCTTTGAAGCATATGTTTGCACTTGTGTCCTTAATATACACAATGAATGTCATGTTTTTGTTGATTTGCCCCAGGGTGGCTTTGGCTACAATAGCAGTTTACCACCGACGACGAGTGTGGAGTAAATGTACTTAAAAGTGAAGCAACTTTAGGTCAACACAAATACATTATGTGGTTATCATAGTTCTGCTCACCTCTTTGCCTGCTTTAGTGACTCCTTTAACTGTGTGCTCATCCACAAGGCTTCCTTTCATGTTAAGATATTTCACTTTCCTGTAAAATAATAAAACAGTTGTTTTTTAACCAAGGTGTGTGTGCAAAAGAATAAATAATACACGCTGAACAAATATGTAAAGGGCTTGAATAAATAAAGGTTATAGATTTTTTTTTTTGTCTTAAATGATCCAGTTTTATTTGAAATGATGCCATACTGTATGTAGCTCATAACATGCTGACAAAAACCAAGACATATTAAAATGTGTTTTTCGGGCTGCTCAATTATAGATAAAATAAGAGAGAAGGCAGAGTGTCAGTGTAGCTTAAATAAAGGAGAATGAACTGTTAAAATGAAAGTATCTCAGAAAAATGTCTCCTGTAAATGTAACACTTGATCATTTGTGAGCAACTTTTCCAATCAAAGAAAAACAAACCTGTGTAGAGTTAACTTAAAAGTTGACGTTAAAGGGGACCTAATATGTCAAATCTACTTTTCTGAGTTTTTAACCATGTTACAACACTGTTCTTTCATCATTAGCTTATCCAAAGTTGTTTTTGGATCGATTCATGCATGTTTGAGTAATCTTGTATCGTCCTACAGCTGATGCTCCAGTGGTCAGAATGTCCCCATCTTCACCTACCACCTATCCCCGCCCACTTGTCTGTATTTAGTTCCGTTAAACAAAATAGCATTGCAGTAAACATGCAGCTTAATTGTCATAGCACTTTCAACAACAAACATTTTTTAAATCTGTTTATTAAGTTAATTTACAGTAAAGAGCAAGCTTATCAGTTATCATTATTAAGCTTTTTTAAATCATGTTGACTTGTAAAAGACTATTCATGCTTTTATTAGCTCTAGAATAGATTACTGCAATGCGCTTGAAGTTGAATGCACTGAGTCGCATTCAACTTGTGCAAAATGCTGCACCTCGTTTTTTAACCAATACACAAAGACGTCAGCACATCACCCCAGCCCTTTCTGAACTTCACTGGCTTCCAGTGTCTTTTAAAGTGATTTTAAAATTTAAATTTTTGTTTTTAAGGCTCTTTATGGCCTTGCGCCATTTTATTTGACTGAACTTTTGAATGTTTGAAACCCTAGTCGGGCTTTAAGGTCAACAAACCAGCTCATGCTTGAGGTTGAAACACTGGGGTGATGAGGGCGTTCTCTGTGGCTGGTCCTAGACTTTAGAACAGACTCCCCCCTGATATTCGCACCATGACGGACTTTGGCCTTTTTAAATCAAGGCTCAAAACACATTTGTTCAGGATGGCTTTCAACATTCAGTAATGTAGTAACGTGTCCATTTTGTATCTTTTCTTTTACTGTTATTGTGCACTGATTTTATGTATTTTGTATTTTATTATGTTTCAGTGGGAAGCACTTTGGTCACTTTTTGTGTTGTAAAGAGCAATATCAATAAAGGTTCATTGTAGGGCTGTATTCCTTTAGTTGTTTAGTCAATTAATCGGTCGATGGAGTCTTGGTCGACCAACATTTTTATTAGTCGAGCAAGGATTTATTTTGATTATCCGAATTTGTATTAAACAGTAACAAAAAGAAGTTCATTAGTTAAAGATTTGGGACCAAATATTTGCCCTAATCTGCCTATTTTGAAATAAGTACACTGTTTTCAAATCATTTCCTCCATAAATTGTTGTTTTTGCATGAATACTATAACATTTTCAGTCAGCTAAATAATCAGTTCAAAAACATGTTTTTTAGTCCATTAATTGGTCGATGAGATACTAAAATTCTTTGGTCGACTACAGCCCTAGTTGATTGATTGATTCTGTAGTTTTGAACAGGATGTCAATGGACCTGTTTCTATTTCTAAGCAGTTTTAATACATTTTGGGGGTTTTGCAATGAACAAAATATGAATTATTGATCTACCTATGCCACAGTTTCTTCCTAAATATCCAGAAAAATCACAATAGGTCTAATCTTTTTTAATAATCATGATTTTTTTTTAATTCTAATTTTTTGTTGTTGATTATAGCAGTAACCATAGTTGAAATTGAAATGTTATTAATTACACAACCCTAACTAAACACAACATATTGACTGTTTGAACTGCTGCCAGGTAACAGAAAACACTACTACTTACCTATCATTAAACAATACTACTTACTTGTCATTAAGCTGTACTCTGTGACCCCAGTTCAGAGACTTGACATAGTTTTGAACAGCTCCAGCCATTATGCTCCTGAAAACACAGATTTAAAACCGCTGTACAACCAAAAATTCACTAGATGGTGCTGTTGAGATACATTTATTATTTCCCTCGATTTCCTATTCTGTTAATACACCAAAGAAGAATGTTAAGACTTTACCAGTCGTGGGAGATTTTCTGTGGAATCTGCCAGCCAAACTTCTCCGCATCTTTGACCGCGGAGCCCAGCAAAGCCGCCTGGTGCATGAGTTTCTTGGGAATACAGCCCACATTGACACAGGTACCACCAAGACCCCATTTAGTGCCTGTTCACAAAGCGTTACAAAGGAAAAATAACTTGCTTAGGCTGCACACTGAAATAAAACACTGACATTAATTTAGTTTACCTAAAGCTGAAGGCTCCACATAATCCAACACTGCCACTTTCTGCCCCAATTGAGCAGCTAGCATAAACAGATTTGGATTAATAATAGTCAGATATTTTTTTATTTTTAATTTTTAAGTTTGCTGCTGTTGTCTCACCTTCTTTGGAGCAGGCGAGCCCTCCGGACCCTCCACCAATAACCACCAGGTCATAGTCGTATTTGCCTATAAACATAATCAGGCTTTAACACGGGCGTTTGTCATTGACCCTCAAAAGACAAATCAATAATTACACTAATAGCTATTCCGTAATGGATAAATACATTTAAAATAAGCTGGTTTGTGTTGTAGAGTGAAAGATAAAGCTTCAGCCTTATCATGTAATTCAACTTCATTGAAGCTCTGTCGCTAAAGGAAGCTAATTTTTACAGTGAAAATGCGACACACTAGAAGATATGCATTATATGATTGATTCAGATTATTTTTCAACGTCTTACCGGTAAAAGTTCTCGCTAAAACCTTAAAACAAGCTTTTGTTTTCCACCGGTGCCTTCCTCTGCACAAGGCAGCCATGTTGTTTTGAGTGAAAGGACCCCAAGAAGGACGTGTGCTGGCTTCACAAACGCCTGAGCTAAAATATTAGGTAACTTGTTAAATCACTAAATAAACATATACAAATAATAATAATAAAAAAATACTACTACTACTACTACTACTACTACTACTACTACTACTACTACTACTACCACTACTACTAATAATAATAATAATAATAATAATAATAATAATAATAAAAATATGCATATAATAATAACAATAATAAAAATAATAACAAAAAATCATCATCATCATCATCATCATATTCATAGTCATCATAATCATCATAATCATAATTCCATGTTGTTTTATAATTTATTTTACAACATACAGTAGCCTCATAAACATCAATCAAGTTTTTGAAGTTATTAAAAAAACACAACACCTGAATGTGAATGATCTGTCTGATCTCATCAGATGTCAGATGTTCATCAGGACGGGACCAGGTCAGTACTCAGATGGGAGACTACTGGAACATCAGGTGACACTCTGGGACTGCAAGAGCGGACTGGTGTTGTGTCATAGGGAACATTAAACCCCCTGGCCTCAGTGTCCAGGGTAAGTGGCTTATTGATTGCAAAGCCTTGAAAGGTGGAAAGGGTATTTAGCATAAACAATATTGGGTAAATTACAAAAAAATTATAACACATTATATTTCAACAGACAGTATTTTAGTGGTGTTTTGGTCCTATCTGTTTCGATAGAATATAAAATCAATAATTTATATGCAAGTAACTTGAGTTACTCTAATTGTAACTGGTAATATATTGTCAACATTTTTGTAAGTAATGAGGTACAACAGTTACTGAAAAGGGGAATGTATTACAGTAACTAGTTACTTTTGTAATGAGTTTTATTTCCCTTGGCTTTTTGAAATGTTGACTTTGGTTGTTTTCTTTAACTTTGTTCTTGTTTGTTTGATTGTTTGTTTGATAATTTTTACTAGTGATCATCTGTGTGTAAAGCACTTTGGTCGACTGAGCATAAAAAAATCTTTTAAGGGATACTGTGTTTTCTGTGTTTGGTTATAGACTATAACAAATGTAGATCAGTAAATAAAATTTGTTCTTTGGGAAACCAAACACTAAAATGGCAAAGAAACAGAAACACGTCCGCTGACTTCCTGTTCAAAACTGCAGAATTGATAAGCTCCACGTCTTCATTGTAAAAATCAACTTTACCTTAACAAAATGACTTATTTTTGATGTTGTAAAGTTGTTGAATGTTGGTAAGGAATCAAAAGTAATTCCAGACAAGTGGGCTGGGATAGGTGGTAGGTGAAAACATGGATTTTCTGAGCAAACACTTAACACAGAAACCAATTTAGATACAACTGTGAGTAAATTAATGATGAGAAAACATTGTTGAAATGATTGAGAACTCATAATAGATAATAGCTCCACTTTAAAGTAATTCTGCGGTAGCAAAGGTAGCTGTAAAACGTCAAAAAACAAACAGCACAGACACTCAGCACTTCTTTCCAGGCATGATTTATTGAAAACACACCAAATTTATACTCTACAAACCAGTATTTTTCCATTATGTTTAACAAGCGTAATATTTGCCTCTGGGTATTAGTAAAATTAACATAATACATTCTGTCACTGTGACACGGCCTTGGCTCTCTACCAAACAATTTTTTTAAACTCCTCTAGGAAATCCAAACCAATTTTTCGCTCAACTATCTTTTTATCATACAATGTTATACAAGGCAGAAATTAGCCACCAACAGTCTCTAAACTACAGGAGTGAAGGGAAAGGTGCGCCACAGGGACAGCGTGGGGGATTATTTTGGAACTTTATCTTGACGCGGGGTTCCGAGAAGGATAAACATTAAGGTGAGAGCATTGACAATTGAAAGAGAGGAGGGGAAATAACATTTATAAAACACAATTATTTTTGATCTACCATGGAAAAAGTTTAAGGCACGTGATAGGTACAAACACATCTGCTACTGAGTTGTACAAGTAATTTTTGACAATGTTGATTCAGAAATAGCTATACACAGGTAGGTTGGTTTGATTCGTAGTGTGTCCTTTTTGTGTTTTTCTGGTTATTTTGTTGTTGTTGTTGTTGAAGTGAATCCTTTGGTTGTGGCGCTGCTAACTGCGTTTAGCAACTGCGATGGTTTTTTACAAAATAATACCAATAATACCAGCACAGACTTTTGAGGACACAGAAGAAGGGATTTACTTGGACTATAAATAGTATTCTTTTAAAACTCTGAAAGAAAAAACAGTATATTTTTTTTGTTTACTGACTTTTTTTTTGTTACCACAACGCACATCTTTGTAAACACTGTAAAATATGCAAGCTTCACAAAGTCACAAATCAAATGAAAAATTCAGACTTTTGATGCAGGCACATGCCATTTGCCTATAAAGAAAAAAAAAAGTAGCATGAGTGATACCAACCGGTTTGCCCTTATCTCACAGTTTAGAGGCTTGGTTTGCAGTCTTATAAAATTCAAAATGGCTGCCGTCGTTCGTTCCCAATACTCTCCTTCTTTAGCTCTTTGTAAAAAATATATACTATGGTGTTTTTTGCTCTGTACAGTGTCTCTAAATTGGCCTCAAATCCCGTTTCGACTCCATTTAGCGCACAAATGAATTAGTTAATAATATCCAAATGACACCACGGAAACTGGCACTTGGAAAGAATAGAATATAAACATTTTTTACACTTTTTTTTCCGTCATGCTCACAACAGAATACCTCTCGCAAAAGATGCACTGGTGAAGAATGGAAAATGTCCGTTCAGCTTCTTTCTTCGTCGTCTGTCGTTGTTGAAGAAGAAGAAGCGTGAAATTACAACATCGGTTTATGAAAAACACAAACATATTTTTGTTTTTTTGACAATACAAAATATAAATAGGTGACACACGTTTCTGGTTATTTCTCGGTGAGGCTGTATCAAATGCGATGTGCTTTCTAAACGACTAAGAATTTTGTATTTTTTTTGTCCTCGATATACATCTATATAAAAACCGACAAATAAGAAAACATTTTTTGTAGAACTATTCATTTCCAGTAGAGGTCAATGCTGGACCACTCTTCATCCTTCTTACTTACAATTCATAGATAAGAACCATCTTTAGTAAGCAGATTCTACTTTTTGTCCACTTTAATTTGATTTATACGGAAGCTCAGTACTGTCAATCTCTACTTTATTTTTTTTCCAGTTGTATCACAAAATTTCATGTTAACTATCAAGTAATAATGTGATACTATCGGATAAAAAACGAGATAGTATCAGGTAAAAACGTGACAGTATCAGGTAAAAACGTGACAGTATCAGTTAATAATGTGATACTATCAGGTAAAAACGTGATAGTATTAGGTAATAACATACTATCAGGTAAAAACGTGATAGTATCAGGTAATAACGTGATACCATCAAGTAATAACGTGATACATACAGTATATACATATATAAAAAAAGAAAACAATTATCAGGTAAAAACTTAATAGTATCAAGTAATTACTTGATACTATCAGGTAAAAACGTGATACAAATATTAAATCTGATAGTATCACGTTATTACCTAATAGTATCACATTATTACCTGATAGTATCACGTTTTACTGATAGTATCACGTTATTACCTAATAGTATCACATTTTTACCTGATAGTATCACGTTTTTACCTGATAGTATCACGTTATTACCTGATAGGATCACATTATCACCTGATACTATCACGCTTTTACCAAATACTATCACGTTTTTACCTAATACTATCACATTATTACCTAATAGTATCACGTTGTTACCTGATAGTATCACGTTATTACCTGATAGTATCACATTATCAGCTGATACTATCACGTTTTACCTAATACTATCACGTTTTTAACTGACAGTATCACGTTTTTACCTAATACTATCACGTTTTAACTGACAGTATCACATTATTACCTAATAGCATCACATTTTACCTGATACTATCTCGTTTTTACCTGATACTATCACGTTTTACCTGATAGTATCACGTTTTACCTGAAAGTATCACGTTATTACCTGATAGTATCACGTTATTACCTGATACTATCACGTTTTTACCTGATACTATCACGTTTTTACCTGATACTATCACGTTTTTACCTGATAATTTTGTATTTTTTTGTATCATGTTATTACCTGATAGTATCACATTATTACTTGATAGTTATCATGAAATTTCAAGATAAAAAAATAAAAACAAAGTAGAGATTGGCAGTAATGAGCTTCCGTAAATTTAAACCAACTTTGCGTGTCACTTCCTGCAAACCTCCTTCATCTTTACAGAGTCTTTTTGATATTTAAGCAGCTTTTTTTTTTAAAACACAGTGAACCAAACGGATTTTAAATTACTGATTTTCAAAGCTCGGTTTTACCCTCTCGATCTCTCCGTTCAAAAGTCCATTTCCAAAAACTCCAAACATTCATTAACTTTCCCACAAACGAATACAAAAGATCTTCAACGACTTTCTAAAAACAATCAGTTCTTCTTTCCAATGTTTGCCTTGGTGTCCATCTCGTTTTACCTTCACAGTTTATTCTCATTTCAGAACCGGCTTCAGTTCATTTGTTTGTAATGGTAGCGCTCCGTAAGAGTCAATACTGTAGAAAAAAAAAAATCACATGATGTCCAGTCCAGTGGGAATGTAGGTGTCCTTTTTTTGTGTTTCTTTATATATATTTTTTCCTCAAAAGCAGGAGGATGCTGGCTGCTGCTGGGTAGTTGTAGTTGTGAATTTTTTTTGTCTTTCTTTTTTTTTATATTTATGTATTTTTTTCTGTACAAAGTCTGACTCCATGTGGCTTGAAATGGCAGTGATAATATGAGATCCTCCTCCACATCGGACTCACCTAAGTTCATGTTAAGCCTGGAACAAAAAAACACAGAGAAGAATATTAGAAAAAAAAAAAAAAAAAAACATCGCTCTTTGCAAAAGTTGTTGTCCAAATCTCTGTTTATTAAAATAAGATACATCAAGATGAATACAACTGTTCTATCTATGGTAATCACAGGCTTTATATGTTTAGGCATTTAACCCTGACCAATATGTAGTTTCTCTGTTTCAGTTTTGTCCCAAAAGTTTAAACATTCACATACAGTATTTCAAACTCCCAATGAATGGTTTAAACTCTCTTGTGTTGTTATCAAAGTATTATATTGATTAGAGAGTGCGTTCTGTTGCCATTGCAGTTTTAGCGACCATTATGTTAGTGGAGCAGCCAAATTTCTATTTAAAATAATTAAAAATCAGGTTATTAAATGAAATCAATTTAAGGGAGTAAATTAACATATTGATATGCAGTATTTGTGGTTCCTTAATGTAAAGAACTCCACATTTGGTTGAACATTTACCCCCAAAACTGCAATGTTTCCCCTCTAACCACTCACATCTGCTTTTCCTGCTTTTCACTTGCATGTGATAAATGTCCAAATTATATTTGCAATATATTTCACAGCAGATTAGCTGCTTTAAATCACCAAATACTATAAATAGTTAAAATCAGCATTATTAGGACTATATTTTTTCCGATAGGGCACAAACCAGCTCAGCTAAGCCAAAGCTTGGGAAAACACTGCACTGGCTTGTATTTTATACAGAATTTAACTATATGTCATTGGATAGTCTATGCAGAAAACTTATCGGAAAAGGATCAGAAAACACTTTAGTGGTGTTCTGTAGTATTATTGGTTAACAGCACGAGTTCCTCATGGCTACATCTGCATCTGCCACAATATGAGACCAAATGTAAATACCCGACTGTGCCGCATGAGTAATAATGGATACATCTCACATAAGAAAGAGTGAGTGAGTCAATGCTTTATTTTACGTATAATAAAGTACAATTGAGTTCTATTGATATTCATTTAAATCAAATTGATTTGGGGAGTGAACAGGAGAAACCTCACAGTGCATTGTACTAAGCATAGAAGCAATGTTGTTTATTTCATCCTCTCAATTGGGTGGAACGCGTCTTTATTTTTCCCAACACAGTTATGCCGCTTCCTGGTTAGCATACCTTTCCCAAATCCCTAAACGTAACCAAATTAACTTAACCTAACCCTAACCCTAATCCTAACCCTAACCTTAACCAAATCCCTTAGGCAAATATCTTAAACTATAAACTTTTGCTAGCATAGCCACCAATGCAAAGTGATGGTGTCTGGCATAACTGGGTTGGAAAAAAAAATCAGGCGGGTGGAACATATCTGAAAATTAATTTCTGGAATGATTTAGCATCATCTGGGTCTTTATACAAATTGCCCTGGACCGAAACCGGTTGGATGTGATCCCTTCTGGCAACACTGGCCTCAGTAGAATTTCCAAACACAACATGGCTGCTGTAACTGGATGCTAGTTTACTATGACAAAGGTCTCTGTAGGCATTATTATAACTCATCATTTGGTCAATCCTAACCCTATCCTCTCTGGTATGTTTGAATGAATTTGGTAATATTCACAAGTTCTACCTCTTAAAATGTGGAAATATTCACATTTTTCAAGATTAGATTTGGACAACAAGTAGTCAAACCAATAAACACATTCAAGCAAATACATCCGTCATTACACATGGAAATGAGAGACAGCCAGACAGATGCACTACGCAATGTGACATATACTTACCTGATGTCTCATTTCAGTAATTACCTACAACAAATGACACTTCTAACAACACCTCAGGGAACTCTCGAGAGGTAACGCGCTTCTACTGTGGCGTGAATGAAGATGAAGCACTAAATGTGGCTGAGATAAAGAGGCGATGATGAGGAGGCAGACGTGTGGAAGACAGAGGAGAAATGACAAGTTCTAAAACAGTCTGCGGGAATGTCATGTGTTAGGGCGATTAGTGAAATAAAGATAAGATGTTTCAAGTTTTCATGCGTCAAAATAAGTGTCAGTCATTTCATTTTACTGTTTAAATAAGAACTTCTCATTATCACTGCCCACTTTCACCGTGCACACTGATTAGCCTACGTTAGCTAACAAATTAGTATTTTTTAAACCATTATTTCAAAGTGTAGGCTACAACTAATATTGTTAATTTGTAATAATATTTATGACTGTATGTCACTAGTTTGGCAATAGAAAGCCCAGAATGCCACACTTTTCTTTGTTAGCTGCTAACAGTTAGCAGCCGGAGCTAGCTGACTTGGGTACGGTTTTGAAATAGTGATGTCATTTACGTGTATTTTCTTGGTTGAAATCTGTAAAAGGCTTTGTATTTAATAGTTTAGTTTTGGTGCTTAGTTAAGATCTCAAAATAAAAAACGCCACACTTGATCTGTTTTAAGCAACAGTTAGCAGTCGTAGCTAGCTACTTAGATATTTATGGTTTGAAATAGTAATAAGGTTGCTGTACATTTATTTGTTGATTGAATCTGTAAGGAGGCTTTGTGTGTGATAGTTTAGTTTTGTGTGCTTGGTTAAAATCTCAAAATAAGGAACGCCACACTTGATCTGTTTTAAGCTAACAGCTACCAACAGTTAGCAGTCGGAGCTGGCTTACTCAGATGTTTATGGCTTTGAAATAGTAATAATATATTTTACTTTTTTTTTTTGCTTGGTTGAAATCTGTAAGGAGGCTTTGTGTATGATAGTTTAGTTTTGTGGGCTTAGTTAAATCTCATAGAAGAAAAGTAAAGCTAAGATACAAAGTGTCATCCGGAACGAAGTGCAATAGGCTAATGTCAAGCAATACATTGCAGTATTGATTATTTGAATGTAATGATTTTATTCTGTTTCCCTCCTGCATGTATAGATATATTGTAATACTGTAAATTTTTCGGAACATTTTTAGGTTAGATTGTTATGTTACTATATCATAGCTTAGGCCTTTCACCTGCAGCTAGGCTAGTTCCGGTCTGAAATAACTGTGATAGTTTGTTCTTGTCCATTATCCCTATGGAGAATTAGCGAAATGTGCTAAAAATAAATAATGAATTGACTGGGTGATTAGATTTTTAAATTAAACTTGTCAAAATAACAAGTAAAAAAGAACATTCTTATCATTTAGTCAATTCGGCTCCTTGCAATCATGTATGAAATCTTAAAATTTTGTCGTGCAAAATGATGCAGTGTTGTTGTGTTTTGTTACCTTCAAGCATGGTTTTGTCTAGTTTAAGTAAAGAAATACAGTAATTCCTCCCTTCACTGGTGGAAGTGTCAAGTCGTCAAAATCAGGGCAACTGGGACATGTCTGTGTAAATTGGGACAATGATTTTGGATCATTGCTGGGACAAGGACCTTATAGGGAAGGGACGTCTGGTCACCTATAATTGACACAAAACAGGCAACAATTACAGCCACATAATCATTTAACTTATTATTTATTGTTAAAGAACTGTACAAACTGAACTAGCTTTTTGCAAAAACTTTCAGCCTTGTTTAATTTAAAACTAAACTAGCCAGCCGCATTATTTCATAAAAACAAAACAAAAAACAGACGGTGTGCTGTAGCGAGTGAACACTGTGAAAAGCTCTTAATCATTCATTGAGGTGAATAACTTGGAGGCTCAGTATGCATTAGGTAACTTCCAAATTGCTGCAAAAAGTTTAAAATGTAATTTTTTTTGTTGTGCACTGATTATTTCCATGTAATTTTTGCTTTGCTCCAGTATGCAAACTGTCTTCGTGAGGCAAGTGACAAACCAAATAATGTGAGGCGTATAATACAGGTATAAGGTTTGTTGATTAATAAACAATGTTTATTAACACAAACCAGCTATGAGGTTTCATTGTCATTTTTATGTTATGTTGTGCTTTTTATAAGTTTTTTTTTTATCAGTTTGTGTTGCTCCTCCAAAATATCCACCTGCCATGGGACAAAAGAGAGAAATGACCATAGCCTATAACTCAACTATGATTATGCTTGGTATTATTGCTCAATTGAGTTAATATCATTGTAGACCTGTAGAAACTGGCCAGTAGCTATCACCATTTAGCTTGATAGTTATAACTTTTGTTTTAGACTATTATCAGCATTAGTAATATCTTGGGAGCAACACAAAAAGATGCAAAAATATGTTAAAAGTACATTTAAAGTAAAAATATCAAAACAATATTATGCAATCACTGGATATTTGCATTGCTTTATGCTCAGCTCTTGATGTGCATTGCTAACTTACGAGCAAGCATGAATTATTCATCCTTTCGCTCTGACCCAGGGAAACTAACAGGCATTAGAAATGATTCTCTGTGTGTCTGTTTGCATATATTTGTCTTTGCTGCTACTGCTTTTCATTGGGAAATAACTGGCTCCCTGGAGGATCCACTTTGGAGTGCACAAGAACGATTCCCCTTCATCATTTACCAGCAATTTCACCAAAGCCTGTCGAGGGGAGACAGTGACTGAAGCTTTGCATACATTTCAATCAGGCTATGCACTATGGAACAAAAGTTAGAGTTGTTTTCAGTGCAATACATATAGTACAATATATATACTGTATATTTTGCTTAGCCTTTCTAGAACTTCTGCACCAAAATTGCTGTAATCTTAGATCTCCATCAGCTTCACAAGTGCACAAATAATTTAAAAGCAGTAGTCATGGAAACAGCTTTTTTACATTTGCAAAAGAGAGAGGATTATACTGAGCATGTTCTTGTTTTTGAGGTCTTTCTAATTTGAACATTTTTGCATCTTAAATTCAGTGTGTAATAGATGAAAATGAATGTGTTTAGTTTGTTTTCCACATTACTCACAGTGACTGCCTAAACTAAAAGATGTAGGTGTATATACAGTACATGGTGGAAAGAAACTAAGTAGCTGGTAATTTGTGAGAATCTGAATTAGCCATAGTAACAAGCTGCCTAAAGAATAGGAATTACATATCAGACGTCGACACAAAATATATAGACATAAAGTGTTTAATAAAATCAGTTGATTTAGTCGCTTTCCTTTGACCCCAAATCCTAAAATAAGTGTGGAATACTTTGCCTTTTTATTCTAAGAGTACATTTTTAAATGGTACTTCAATGGCTGCTTTTACTAAAGTAGATTTGTATTTGTGTCTTGTATTGTTGAATGAATACCAGGTATTACTTTTACATTTACTTGTGCAATGCTACAGTATGTAGTGTATCTTTATCTGATTTTTTTCAATATAATTACTTGACTGACTATATCCACTACTGTGTGTAGCTGTAAATGAGTAAAAGTCTAAATATAAATACAAATACAAGGTTTATGCGCGACCCTGAAGTAAATTGAATACATTTTTAAGACTTTTAATACCTTAAAAAAATAAGTAAATAAAACTAAGGCTCTTTTGCAACCAAATTAAACATTTAATTATGAAATTTTTGTGTGTTGAATAGTTAAAAGTAACGATCCTTGAGGCTGAACTTTTCCACAAACTAACCAAGAAGTTTTTTTTTTAAAGTGGCAATTCTGCACCAAGCTGTTACAACCCTCTGTATTCAGACTTCAGATTCTGTTTTTGAGAAGTTTCAGAGGATTGAAAAACACCAAACGCAACTCCGTAGCCATGGTTTTATAAATGAATACAGAGAAATAGTAACTTTGATTCTCCAGGTGAAAGTTTCAGGAATTTATAATTCCAGAAATGTATTTGAAGTGAAAAACTCTCCACCTAAAGGGTTAAAATAATGTCCGTTTTCCCTAAAATGGCAACTGACATCGATACAAACTCGTACATTGTTTTTTAAAGGTTTTATTTTCTCAGATTTTGCTCATTTATATTTATAATCAAATACTGTATTCAACGAAGAGCAGAATTGTGATTTAAAGACATGTTTTTGTTTGTCTTATGTTTACAGGGCTTATTTTAGTTTCAATACTTCTTAAGCAGACACCTAAAACACATAAATATGACCCTTATACGCTGGAGGCTTTTAGTTCTAATAATCACTGTTTTGGGGAGGCAAAAACAGACTGATCTGGGTGAAGTGAGGTGGTACAGGGTGAACAAACACACTACAAACTAATGTGACGTGAAACGGTATCCGACTTGGGTGCCGTTGTCTTGACCTACCAGGCATGCACTTAGACCAGGAGTCTACAGGCTGTGGCTTAACATCGCACGCGTCCACCAGACTGACCGCGGGCCTGTTACTCCTGATATAGTGCTTCCTATTTGTGTCATTCTGTGGCGAGCGTTATCAACAGAAACCACAAACACACAGCAAAACAAAAAAGGGAGAAACGTCAGTACACAGTTTCATTCTCAGACATAGGATCAAAGAATTCAGTGTTAGGGAAAAGTGAGTGGAAGTAAGTTGTTGCAGAGCATTTGAATTTGAAATAGCAGCAAAATTCTCTCGTTTTGTTTTTTTTTTTCACAGCAAGATTTTCAGTGGAAGGTCTGCAATAATGAATTAATCAATCAATCAATCAATCAATCATATTTTTATGTTTTCCTAAATTATTAATTCTTAATTTATATATTGAATTTTGGCACTCGCAATCCTCCATACATTTTAAGCATCTTGACTAATTTAAATTGTTTATTGTAAAGACCTTGATCATTTTTCTTGTTTCAAACAGTTTCAAACTGATTTCCAGACATTGCTTCTTATTTCCAGGCAAATTCTTTGCCAGTGGGTTTGGAAAATTGTTTTTATCCCATTTGGCAATTTTTTGCAGCATTACAGGGAGCACAAAACTGACAAATTCTCACATATTTTCTATTTTTCTATAAAGAAAGCAATGGATGCTTCTAGCGCATGTTCAGTACGTTTTTTGTGGAAGTTACTCCTCATGATTTGTACCATTCGGTGGTAAACATTGTTTCGTCTCACACACATGATGCAGGTTGTTCCTTGCCTGTGCAGCGTGTTCTACAAGATACAGTCATTTTATAATTGAAATCAAATTACTTAGAAACAGGCAGGTTTCGGCAAAATTTCCAGTTGTAATTCCCTCGAGGAGCATGACGACACGTGCAAAGGGTCAATAATCAGTCAGAAACACCTTGAAACAAGTGAAATATTCTACATTACACCAAGAAATATTTATGCAGTTAAAATGACTCAAATCCAATTGAAAATTCTTAATCCAAGTCACTTTAAGCAAGTCTAGATATACAGTTTTAGCAGTGTACGACAGGTCACCACGCTTCTGGTGCAAGATTAGCAAAGGTCTCTGTGTCCAAGACCTTAAAAAGAAGACCGATCTTCATTACTACACTGCAAATTTATTCCAACTTGGCAAGATTTTATATCTATTTTCATACATGCAAGATAATTTTTCTTAGTTTAAGATATATTTACTAATTTATTACCTGCCTTTGCTATTTTTAGCATGAGGGTTTACTATTTATCTAGTTTAGTTGAACAATCTTAAAACTGTACAAATAAGACTCAAAATAAGATATATTGTGAGTTTCAGACAATAAAACTGTGTTTAAAGACCAGGAATACCCGCAAAATGCTTAAAATAAGAACTACTCATACAGAACTGTTAAGACAGCATTTATTTGCAGAAAAATGCAATGAAAGCTTACTGCATACAGATTATATAGAGGTTATGCACTGACATCATTTTGCTTAGCAACATTTAGAATGAGTGGCATTTCTTCAATGTATTTCTTTGTCGTCGTGGCAACGGCTTGCCAGCTACAAACTTGTCTGCTAACAACAGTTGATGATTTTAGGATATTTTAACTGTAACAAACGGACTCAAAAACATTTTTTAAGAAGAAAAAGGCACTAAGTTCAACTGTGTGATTTCAATGTCTGATAAATGTGAGAAGCTAAAGTTTATCTACTTTGCTACAACTGTTAACTTGATTTTCTTTTTGCATGTCAGTTACAAACCCAATGCTCGGTACTTGTTGTGGGTTGAATTTGTTATCAAACTGTAGTTTATTTTTCCTGTTTTAGCTCTTTATTGAACTCTTACAAGAGAAAATGTCCTTTCTCTCCATTAACTCTCATGCATCGATGTCACTCAGCACTCTCGTTTAGAATGCTGTGATGTCACCTGCATAACCTCTATTGAGAACTGAATTTACAGAGATGAGTGACCACACCCCTGGCTAATTTCTCTGGCCAATAACGTCACACAGAGTATATTTTATGGGCACAAAGACACTTTCTCTGAAATCTATTGAAAAGTAAGAAGTATAATCAATGAGATCATGCACCAGTTCTGTACCCTGGGCTAGTGTGGGTACTGTCACTTCATATGCCAACAAGTTTTCATCCAAATTCAAAGTCTCATAGCGCTGGTACTCAAAAGCAATATAAGATGCATCAATCAAAAAAATGTCCTTTATCAGGCCAAACACTGGCATGGCATCAACTAAATCTACAATGATCATAGACTTGCCACAAATATACTTATTACCATTGAGTACATACCATTTCACTTTGACAACAGATTTTACAATTTCTATTCCTAAAAACTCTCTGACTTTGTTTTTAACATATTCAGTGTTAGCAACAGCGGCTATAGGACCAGATTCTTTTTCATTTGAAAAAAGTGGATGTTCAATACCTATTTCGTTTTGACAAGACTCAAGAAACTGGTTATGGTTTGCTAATGATTTACAAACATTCTTAAAATTTAGTTTTGAAGCCCATTGCTTAAAATAGTGATGCTTGGCCTCAAATCGCATGCACATTGTTCTTATTAATGGTCCAAAAGAAATAATTTGATTTGGAAGATGTAACATGTAATGTTGTTTGGGTATTATGTTCGTATCTGGAAAAAGACGTTTAAACTTATGCAAGTGTTGTTCTAGCATACCTCTCAGCAGGTGCACAGTTTGTAAAGAAATAATAGGTGCTAAAACAATCTGTACAATCTGAATTAACTCAATAATAAACTTGACATAGACGTTGTTTATACCATGTAACAAAAAAGGCAATATTTTTAAAAGTATTAACATTTGCCCACAAGACTGTTTCAACCTATTGTCATTAGCTGCTAGAGTGCTCAAAGAAATGGGACATGGTTTATCTCGTGTATCAATAGGTGAATAGGGAAAGTTTTGAATGGCTGAGTTAATGTTGTCCAGTTCCACCTCTCCTGATAAAATAAGATGTTTTAATACAAGCTTAATCTCCATTGGAGCAACTCCTTCAAAAACAACATGCATTATGTCTTGTGGAGTTTGCTTAATCAGATCAAAGGCAGGGATATCAATTAGACTGCTTCTCCTGTTAATGCCATATGTGGTTCTGAGAGATGCCTTCAATGCGTCTGTACTTAATTTGTCTATTTCATTACATTGTCTGATNCGCTCCGTAAGAGTCAATACTGTAGAAAAAAAAAAATCACATGATGTCCAGTCCAGTGGGAATGTAGGTGTCCTTTTTTTGTGTTTCTTTATATATATTTTTTCCTCAAAAGCAGGAGGATGCTGGCTGCTGCTGGGTAGTTGTAGTTGTGAATTTTTTTTGTCTTTCTTTTTTTTATATTTATGTATTTTTTTCTGTACAAAGTCTGACTCCATGTGGCTTGAAATGGCAGTGATAATATGAGATCCTCCTCCACATCGGACTCACCCTAAGTTCATTGTTAAGCCTGGAACAAAAAAACACAGAGAAGAATATTAGAAAAAAAAAAAAAAAAAATACATCGCTCTTTGCAAAAGTTGTTGTCCAAATCTCTGTTTATTAAAATAAGATACATCAAGATGAATACAACTGTTCTATCTATGGTAATCACAGGCTTTATATGTTTAGGCATTTAACCCTGACCAATATGTAGTTTCTCTGTTTCAGTTTTGTCCCAAAAGTTTAAACATTCACATACAGTATTTCAAACTCCCAATGAATGGTTTAAACTCTCCTTGTGTTATCAAAGTATTATATTGATTAGAGAGTGCGTTCTGTTGCCATTGCAGTTTTAGCGACCATTATGTTAGTGGAGCAGCCAAATTTCTATTTAAAATAATGTAAAAATCAGGTTATTAAATGAAATCAATTTAAGGGAGTAAATTAACATATTAATATGCAGTATTTGTGGTTCCATTAATGTAAAGAACTCCACATTTGGTTGAACATTTACCCCCAAAACTGCAGTGTTTCCCCTTCCTGCTTTTCACTTGCATGTGATAAATGTCCAATAAATATATTTCAATATATTAGCTAGCTGCTTTAACCACCAATTACTATAAATAGTTAAAATCTAGCATTATTAGGACTATATTTTTTCCGATAGGGCACAAACCAGCTCAGCTAAGCCAAAGCTTGGGAAAACACTGCACTGGCTTGTATTTATACAGAATTTAACTATATGTCATTGGTTAGTCTATGCAGAAAACTGATCGGAAAACGGATCAGAAAACACTTTAGTGGTGTTCTGTAGTATTATTGGTCAACAGCACGAGTTCCTCATGGCTACATCTGCATCTGCCACAATATGAGACCAAATGTAAATACCCGACTGTGCCGCATGAGTAATAATGGGTACATCTCACATAAGAAACAGTGAGTGAGTCAATGCTTTATTTTACGTATAATAAAGTACAATTGAGTTCTATTGATATTCATTTAAATCAAATTGATTTGGGGAGTGAACAGGGGAAACCTCACAGTGCATTGTACTAAGCATAGAAGCAATGTTGTATTATTTCATCCTCTCAATTGGTGGAACGCGTCTTTATTTTTCCCAACACAGTTATGCCGCTTCCTGGTTAGCATACCTTTCCCAAATCCCTAAACGTAACCAAATTAACTTAACCTAACCCTAACCCTAATCCTAACCCTAACCTTAACCAAATCCCTTAGGCAAATATCTTAAACTATAAACTTTTGCTAGCATAGCCACCAATGCAAAGTGATGGTTGTCTGGCATAACTGGGTTGGAAAAAAAAAATCAGGCGGGTGGAACATATCTGAAAATTAATTTCTGGAATGATTTAGCATCATCTGGGTCTTTATACAAATTGCCCTGGACCGAAACCGGTTGGATGTGATCCCTTCTGGCAACACTGGCCTCAGTAGAATTTCCAAACACAACATGGCTGCTGTAACTGGATGCTAGTTTACTATATGACAAAGGTCTCTGTAGGCATTATTATAACTCATCATTTGGTCAATCCTAACCTATCCTCTCTGGTATGTTTGAATGAATTTGGTAATATTCACAAGTTCTACCTCTTAAAATGTGGAAATATTCACATTTTTCAAGATTAGATTTGGGACAACAAGTAGTCAAACCAATAAACACATTCAAGCAAAATACATCCGTCATTACACATGGAAATGAGAGACAGCCAGACAGATCACTACGCAATGTGACATATACTTACCTGATGTCTCATTTCAGTAATTACCTACAACAAATGACACTTCTAACAACACCTCAGGGAAACTCTCGAGAGGTAATGCGCTTCTACTGTGGCGTGAATGAAGATGAAGCACTAAATGTGGCTGAGATAAAGAGGCGATGATGAGGAGGCAGACGTGTGGAAGACAGAGGAGAAATGACAAGTTCTAAAACAGTCTGCGGGAATGTCATGTGTTAGGACGATTAGTGAAATAAAGATAAGGAAATGTTTCAAGTTTTCATGCGTCAAAATAAGTGTCCGTCATTTCTGTTTATGGTTTTAAATAAGGACTTCACATTGTCACTGCCCACTTTGCACACTTTAGCCTACGTTAGCCAACTAATTATTATTTTTGAAAGCATTATTTCAAAGTGTAGGCTTACGACTAATACTGTTTATTTGTAATAATATATATATATATGACTGTATCTCACTAGTTTGGCAATAGAAAGCCCAGAATGCCACACTTTATCTTTGTTAGCGGCTAACAGTTAGCAGCAGGAGCTAGCTACCTCGGTTTAGTTTTTTGTGCTTAGTTAGAATCTGAAAAAAAAATAATGAACGCCACACTTGATTTGTTTTAAGCTAACACTTAACGAGCCAATAGTTAGCAGTCCGGCGCTAGCTTACTCGGTTTAGTTTTGTGTGCTTCGTTAAAGTCTGAAAAAATAATGAACGCCAAACTTGATTTGATTTAAGCTAACACTTACAACAGTTAGCAGTCGGAGCTAGCTTACTCAGATGTGTTTTGTGTCTCAAAGCTAATGCTAAACCTATATATTAACCATAATAACTATTGTTAAATTAACTGTACAAACTGAACTAGCTTTTTTGCAAAACTTTCAGCCTTGTGTTTAATTTAAAACTAAAACTAGCCAAGCCGCATTATTCATAAAAACAAAACAAAAAAAAAGACGGTGTGCTGTACGAAGTGAACACTGTGAAAAGCTCTTAATCATTCATTGAGGTGAATAACTTGGAGGCTCAGTATGCATTAGGTAACTTCCAAATTGCTGCAAAAAGTTTAAAATGTAATATTTTTTGTTGTGCACTGATTATTTCCATGTAATTTGTTCTGCTAAAACTGTCTTCGTGAGGCAAGTGACAACCAAATATTGAGGCGTTACAGTATAATTTTGTTTTATTTTTTAAGGTTTTTTGATTAATAAACAATGTTTTAATTAGCACAAACCAGCTATGAGTTTCAATGTCATTTTTAATGTTATGTTGTGCTTATTTGTAAGTTTTTTTTTTATCAGTTTGTGTTGCTCTCCAAAACATCAACCTGCCATGGGACAAAAGAGAGAAATGACCATAGCCTATAACTCAACTATGATTATGCTTGGTATTATTGCTCAATTGAGTTACTATCAAGACGTAGAAACTGGCCAGTAGCTATCACCATTTAGCCTGATAGTTATAACTTTTTGTTTTAGACTATTATCAGCATTAGTAATATCTTGGGAGCAACACAAAAAGATGCAAAAATATGTTAAAAGTACATTTAAAGTAAAAATATCAAAACAATATTATGCAATCACTGGATATTTGCATTGCTTTATGCTCAGCTCTTGATGTGCATTGCTAACTTACGAGCAAGCATGAATTATTCATCCTTTCGCTCTGACCCAGGGAAACTAACAGGCATTAGAAATGATTCTCTGTGTGTCTGTTTGCATATATTTGTCTTTGCTGCTACTGCTTTTCATTGGGAAATAACTGGCTCCCTGGAGGATCCACTTTGGAGTGCACAAGAACGATTCCCCTTCATCATTTACCAGCAATTTCACCAAAGCCTGTCGAGGGGAGACAGTGACTGAAGCTTTGCATACATTTCAATCAGGCTATGCACTATGGAACAAAAGTTAGAGTTGTTTTCAGTGCAATACATATAGTACAATATATATACTGCATAATTTTGCTTAGCCTTTCTAGACTTCTGCACAAAATTGCTGTAATCTTAGATCTCCATCAGCTTCACAAGTGCACAAATAATTTAAAAGCAGTAGTCATGGAAACAGCTTTTTTACATTTGCAAAAGAGAGAGGATTATACTGTGCATGTTCTTGTTTTTGAGGTCTTTCTAATTTGAACATTTTTGCATCTTAAATTCAGTGTGTAATGGATGAAAATGAATGTGTTTAGTTTATTTTCCACATTACTCACAGTGACTGCCTAAACTAAAAGATAGTAGTAGGTGTATAATACAGTACATGGTGGAAAGAAACTAAGTAGCTGGTAATTTGTAAGAATCTGAATTAGCTATAGTAACAAGCTGCCTAAAGAATAGGAATTACACATCAGACGTCGACACAAAATATATAGACATAAAATGTTTAATAAAATGAGTTGATTTAGTCGCTTTCTTTGACCCCAAATCCTAAAATAAGTGTGGAATACTTTGCCTTTTTATTCTAAGAGTACATTTTTAAATGGTACTTCAATGCCTGCTTTTACTAAAGTAGATTTGTATTTGTGTCTTGTATTGTTGAATGAATACCAGGTATTACTTTTACATTTACTTGTGCAATGCTACAGTATGTAGTGTATCTTTATCTGATTTTTTTCAATATAATTACTTGACTGACTATATCCACTACTGTGTGTAGCTGTAAATGAGTAAAAGTCTAAATATAAATACAAATACAAGGTTTATGCAGCGACCCTGAAGTAAAGTTGAATACATTTTTAAGACTTTTAAGATCTTAAAAAATAAGTAAATAAAACTAAGGCTCTTTTGCAACCAAATTAAACATTTAATTATGAAATTTTTGTGTGTTGAATAGTTAAAAGTAACGATCCTTGAGGCTGAACTTTTCCACAAACTAACCAAGAAGTTTTTTTTTAAAAGTGGCAATTCTGCACCAAGCTGTTACAACCCCTCTGTATTCAGACTTCAGATTCTGTTTTTGAGAAGTTTCAGAGGATTGAAAAACACCAAACGCAACTCCGTAGCCATGGTTTTATAAATGAATACAGAGAAATAGTAACTTTGATTCTCCAGGTGAAAGTTTCAGGAATTTATAATTCCAGAAATGTATTTGAAGTGAAAAACTCACCACCTAAAGGGTTAAAATAATGTCCGTTTTCCCTAAAATGGCAATTGACATCGATACAAACTCGTACATTGTTTTTTAAAGGTTTTATTTTCTCTGATTTTGCTCATTTATATTTATAATCAAATACTGTATTCAACGAAGAGCAGAATTGTGATTTAAAGACATGTTTTTGTTTGTTTAAAAAACTCCAAATATGCAGTTACGATTTTTTAAGGGCCTTATTTTAGTTACAATACTTCTTAAGCAGACACCCTAAAACAGCATAAATATGACTTCTTATATGCTGGAGGCTTTTAGTTCTAATAATCACTGTTTTGGGGAGGCAAAAACAGACTGATCTGGGTGAAGTGAGGTGGTACAGGGTGAACAAACACACTACAAACTAATGTGACGTGAAACGGTATCCGACTTGGGTGCCGTTGTCTTGACCTACCAGGCATGCACTTAGACCCAGGAGTCTACAGGCTGTGGCTTAACATCGCACGCGTCCACCAGACTGACCGCGGGCCTGTTACTCCTGATATAGTGCTTCCTATTTGTGTCATTCTGTGGCGAGCGTTATCAACAGAAACCACAAACACACAGCAAAACAAAAAAGGGGAGAAACGTCAGTACACAGTTTCATTCTCAGACATAGGATCAAAGAATTCAGTGTTAGGGAAAAGTGAGTGGAAGATAAGTTGTTGCAGAGCAATTTGAATTTGAAATAGCAGCAAAATTCTCTCGTTTTTTTTTTCACAGCAAGATTTTCAGTGGAAGGTCTGCAATAATGAATTAATCAATCAATCAATCAATCAATCAATCAATATTTTTATGTTTTCCTAAATTATTAATTCTTAATTTATATATTGAATTTTGGCACTCTGAATCCTCCATACATTTTAAACATTTTGACTAATTTAAATTGTTTATTGTAAAGACCTTGATCATTTTTCTTGTTTCAAACAGTTTCAAACTGATTTCCAGACATTGCTTCTTATTTCCAGGCAAATTCTTTGCCAGTGGGTTTGGAAAATTGTTTTTATCCCATTGGCAATTTTTGTTCTTGTTTTTAGCCAAATTTTCTTAGTGACCCTTTGCACCTACATCACTTGATCACGTGGCTGCGCCATGATGGAGGGCAGAAGTGCGTATATGCAGCATTACAGGGAGCTCAAAACTGACAAATTCTCACATATTTTCTTATTTTTCTATAAAGAAAGCAATGGATGCTTCTAGCGCATGTTCAGTACATTTTTTTGTGGAAGTTACTCCTCATGATTTGTACCATTCGGTGGTAAACATTGTTTCGTCTCACACACATGATGCAGGTTGTATCCTTGCCTGTGCAGCGTGTTCTACAAGATACAGTCATTTTATAATTGAAATCAATTAAAATTACTTAGAAACAGGCAGGTTTTCGGCAAAATTTCCAGTTGTAATTCCCTCGAGGAGCGTGACGACACGTGCAAAGGGTCAATAATCAGTCAGAAACACCTTGAAACAAGTGAAATATTCTACATTACACCAAGAAATATTTATGCAGTTAAAATGACTCAAATCCAATTGAAAATTCTTAATCCAAGTCACTTTAAGCAAGTCTAGATATACAGTTTTAGCAGTGTACGACAGGTCACCACGCTTCTGGTGCAAGATTAGCAAAGGTCTCTGTGTCCAAGACCTTAAAAAAGAAGACCGATCTTCATTACTACTACATTAGCTTTAAATGCACGTGGTACCATCCAGCCGCTTTAAGAGTCAGATCTGCGGAGAGGCGCGCAGGCTCACTGTAATAAAGCCTATTTTCAAGGTACTTTTGAGAAATAAAAAAGTGAAATACACATTCTAGCCAAAGTAATGACATCACCATAGAGACAGGCAGAGAGCAGACTGCCAAAAAATGTACAGTCAAAATGAAAATCTCACCTTATCTCTTGCATAGATTTTCAAGCTTGACATTCTAAGCAATCAATATTTAAAAGGTGATTATTATTTTTATTTATTTTTTCATTCAAACAAGCTTTTTCAAGAGAGAATATTGCCAGTATTTAAAGTTCAAAACGCGGTGAAACAAATTACCTTGAACAGACCCACAGTGAGATACATGCAAAAGAAAGACAGAGTGTGAGAGAGAGAGAAAAGCAACAGAGGAAGAGAGAGAGAGAGAGAGTGAGCAGATTAAACAGCCAAGTGGCATTCAAAGCACACTGAACACCTCGGGCTAAGTACAGATGGCAGAGTCGGTAACGCTCCGGCCTGTACTCTCCACAGACCGCAGCCAAACCGTTAGCTGGGATTGTTCTTGGCAGGGTAGACCGGCTGGAGAAAATTTCCAGGCTAAGACAAATATATCTGCAGCTTCAAAGTGTCACAGTATCTCCGCTCGTGTTTAGCCTTGAATAAAATATGGAATTGAACAAGGTGCTTCTGTGTGTTTTGGCAGCTTGTCTGTAGGTCATCGTTGAGGTGATTGGTAATCTCTTGAAATCATGCCACTTTTGACTGAAATCGATTGTACGGATCGAAGTGTTTTTATCTCTCTTTTGTTCTTCGTGACTTTGATAAAGTGATTTCATAAGAGAAACTTGGATTAACCTTAGAAGCTTACAAAATAAGCTAGACATGCATTTGAGTCATATTGAGTCATATTGGAACATGAGACGACACGTGAACATCAATGTCACATTTTGTTGGTATGTGTATGTACAATATTATATAGGACACTTCAGCATTTTTTTTAAAGTTCAAATACAAATTTTAGTTTTTTTTTTAAATCTTAAATATAGCTTTTGTTAATACAGGTAGCTTCACCCTGTAAAGTCTAAGCTTCAATCAATAGAAAATAAATCTGTCGACTGGACAAAAGCAGATCCATTCAAGTAGCTCGTCAAAGAACTGGTCAGTCACAACTAGCTCACTGTAAGTTAATTTCTGTTTAACTAACTTAAAGTATGTAAGATGCACAACTAGTGCTATAAAAAGGTCTTACAATCACACGTCAACTCGGGTTTCCAGAGTGTGAAATGGCCCACACAACTGAAGATAAGCTACTGACTGACAAACTATGAACCATGGGTAATAACATGCTGGTCACTTTCTCAGGCACCTTATTCTTTGTCATAATTTGTTCCAAAGAGTAACATTTCCACACAATGTGGGAGGAGCCTAATGAGAACTGTGTGGAAACAAGTGTCTGAGCCTATCACAGACAGTTGTGTCTGTGTCCTGGTGCAACATCAGTTCAAACTCAAACATGTTACTGACTCTTGGCTCAAAATCAGCTTTAGGCTCTAAGAAACAAAACTGGCAACACAAACGAGAGAGTCATGTAAGGCTCATTCTGCGTTCTGATTGGATAATCCTCTTGAGAGCCAAAATACCAAATAGAAACAACAACAAATGAACATCATGTTCATTGCTTTTTAAATTAAGAATAGATCAGACTGACAATATTGATTAATTAATTTTCTACCGCTTATTTCAGGACTATTCAATTATATTTTACAGCGGGCCAGATTTTTCAAAGGACTATGGTCTGTAGGCTGAACAACAGAACTGCACCAAGAACTTATGTTTAGTAAATTGAAGTCTAAATTGCTCTGTCCTATAAGAGGCTTACACTAGCAGAGATAAATCAAAACTAGAACGTGAGCAAATAAAGGACGAGGCTAAACCTAGAGTTAATCCAACTCTATGTCTCTTTTTTTGTTTTTATAAGAAACAAAATAAGTTGGTGAGAAAATGTCTTGTTGCAACATCTACATTTTCTATCAAAAGCATAATAACTAATACACCGGGGATTAAAAACAGTTTACGTCTTCTGTTTTTGACCTCGCTGTACATTTTAGGTGCGCAACAATCATATCAAACACTTAGCCGTATCGATCTTGACCTAATAAACTTGTCAAAGACCTTTTTCTAACCATTAAATAACTGTCGTCTGAGGGCATTATCCTATGACTTCTCTTTGAGGCTGGATTATGAGTCAGACGACGACAAACAAATAAAAAACTCTGGCCCGCGTTTCAAGCAGCTGTGCAATCAACCCGACGGGCCCTTGATAAGGCACTCCAGCGCTCAAAGGGTCGCCTTCATGAGCAGCTTTTTGTCGGTGGCCCTTTTAATCACTCCCAGTTTAATTACTTTATAGACGGCGACAGAAAGAGTCTCATTACGGGGAGGCTCTCAGATCTGGAGCTGTCCGAAGTGCTGAAACGCATAAACAGCCAATGACAACTTCCATTCTCTATAGAAAGTGGACGGGATTAAGGGCCTTTAATGAGAAAACATGAGGGCACAGAAGCTCTATTAACTCTTGACAGACAGTGAAAAGTAAGAGAACACTTTTTTTTTAAGAGTACGCATAATCTTGTTTAACTAGCTGCTAAATTACAAAAACATAATCGACTAATTTTGTGCCCTTGTCTTTTGACTTAATTTGCAGCTGATCAGACATTTCTATGTTAAACATGTGGCCCTCCAGATGACTTTATGTGGCCCCCAGGATGATTTCTGACTATTATACAACAAATTACCGTAATGTTTGCACTAGATTTTTTTTTTTTATTATTATTTTTTTTTTTTTTATGAACAATCCATATATAGGCGGCAGCTTGGGAAAAATGTAGCCGCTTATAGTCAAGAAATTACAATACTTACAGCATGACCAACATTTTGGAACCCTGTTATTTTATTTTATTTACTTTATCACCAGTTAAAACACTGGATGTGGACATATTAACATATGTGCTACATTAGGCTTTACACAGCGTAACAGGCTACAGTGAGACCTGTATTAAATGTATTAAAATATGGCCCTCGACCAACTCTGACTTAGGTTATTTCTGCCCCAGCTCCATTTGAGTTTAAGGCTCCTGATCTAACACCTTACTAGGGCAGGGTGATAGAAACATATATCGTATATCGAGATAACAAATAAAACTGATGAAAACACCAGATATTACAGTTGGTTAAACAGTAGTTAAAAAGAAAAATCATAAAGATAGAATGAAAAAAAAACATTTCATTTGTTGTACTAAAATAACTAAACTGTACTGTTATAAATAGACTTTATGATTGTCTGTTTTATTAGTTTTAGTATGAAAAAGTCATTGCCAAAAGTCACTTCTCCACTGTAAATTTACATTTAGGATCAGGAAAAAATGTAACATCAGAGATATGTATTGTATGTTGAGATAAACTTATTATTCTTTATACATGGAACAGTCATTTTGAAATACTTTGTTCTTGCATTAATATGCACGGGTTATTTGCATTTATAAGACATTTAAAAGCATCTTTATCTTGCTTACTGTAATAGTTTAAAAAGCAGCTCATTAAAGGTGCATTGTGCAACTTTCTGGAGGTGAAAAGTCATCTACACAATTCAGTAGAATTAGAAAGTTAAAACCATACTCTAGGACCTCCTGAAAGGGTCTAAATAAATTGTATGCCATAATATGAAAAAAAAATTTGTAACACTTTAGAATAACTAAAAAAATTAGACATAATAAATCATTAATAACACGTTAATAAAGACCTAATTTATCATGAACAAATGATTAATTAACAGATGAAAAAGTTTATTAAATCTTAGTAACTACTTAATTACTCTGAATCCTGCCCCCTAACCCTAAATCCTAACCTTAGGTCTTTAGTTTAGTAGTTACTAAGCATTATTACTTTTTTTTTCAATAATTAACCATTTATTCATGAATAATTATGGTTTTATTTATGTTTATTCATGGTTTACTTAGGCGAATTAGGTGTAGTTAATATAAAGTGGTAACAAACATTTTTTTCTGGAAATAATGTCCTCCAGAACTAATAACAGTCAATGTTGTGGCCATGGAAGCATACTGAAAGCAAAAACACAGATCTCTATTATTTATTTAGTGTAACAAAGACATCTAAATGACAAAAACATGCTTTTGTCAAAGTTTTTTGGGCCAAAAAGTCACACAGTGCACCTTTAAATCTTCTGCAAACATTTGGTAAGTTCAAGTTACACAAATGCAAGACGAGCTTATTTTGAAGTTTTACCCCAAATAGAGAATAATTGCTCCACAATTATCCTGTTTTTGAATAATTGTTTCAGTGGCATAAATGATATTTTATTGTCCATATTTTATTCAGCGCTATGTGACACAAATGCTGTTGTTACTGTGACAGGCCAAATCAGCTGCCGCATTGAAGTAGTTTTAGCTGCCAAAACCCATAGTAAAGTACAACAACGTTTGTGGGAATAAATCAGCATAAAAAAGAAGAAAACAAATTGTACAACTTTTTTTCCTTCACATTCTGATCTGAGCCTGTCAGACAGATCTAGACTATATCATTTTCTCTGCCCTATAACAAGAGAGTCGTGTCTGTACCTTCAGTGGCTCTCGTTCCGTCATGTCCGCCGATCCGTCGTTCCTATATTTGCACTCTTTGTCTCGATGGTCGATGGTGGTGTAGCCGTCTTAATGAGGACAAAAGAAGAAGAGAGCTCTAGTTAATGAAGATAAAAACGGCCTGCTGCAGTGAAGTAATGAAAAGGCTCGTGTCTTATAACGCATCTCAAAATTACGCTTGTTTCTTTATCGCGCGAGAAATGCATCTAAACAGAAACAGCGTGTGACCTTCGCCTCATTAAGTGTCTTGAAAAGCACTCAAACGCGTGAAAAAGATGAAATTACAGCCAAAAGCCTGAAAATGACTGGTCCTCCTTTTAAGACTAGCACGCATTATGAATTTATTCAGAGAGAACTCATCTGAAAGTGAGATTAATTGCAGCGTATTATAACATCGTGTGTGTGTGTTTTCAGAAGCTACTAAAACTGAAACTTTGTATTTTGTAGTGCTTGGTACAGAACCTCCATTATTCATCGCGTTACCTTTCCGCCTCATTTAATTCTATGTTGTTATATTAGTTAGTGTTCACAACTGTTTCTATCCTTGCATATTAGTAAACGTTGCGTCAAATTCTGGTGGGCGGAGCTTAGCTGGAGGCAAAGGAAGACGTTGTGTCCATTTAAACCAGTGTAAACTAGCTTGTTTTTTGAGGGATTTTTTGACACAAAAGCAGAAAAAAATGTCAGAGTCTGGTCAAAACTCAGAATATGTATTGTGTCTTACTCTGTGGGACCTGACAGACTTTGGTGAATTACTTCTGACAGATGAAAGCATTTTTTCTGAGGTTGTGTGGTTTATCTTGGATCTGGATCTGCTCTTTAACGTGACTGAAGAAGTGATTTGTTTCTGGTTTGTTTTACTTTGCTAAAATACTGTATTTTAATGGTTCATTCATGTCTTGAAGCTAATGCTAAATGTGCGCACCTCCATCAGTGAAGGGCACAACATCTACTAGTCATTATTTTATGATTAACTTAGTCCAAAAAAATTGGTTGCTTGTAGCTCTTAACCACGACGAAACCACAAACTTTTAATGCATCGGCTTTGCGTTTTCGTCTTTTTGCCTCCATCTAGAGCTGTGACGTCACCGTGATGTGTCATGAAAAGGGTCTAAAGAATGTAAGACAAATTTGCTCATCATACTTCATGTGCTTGTCTACTACAGTAGATAAATTGCATTATTGCATTTATGATAAGACGTCTGTGTCTGTAATGTGGATGCACATACAAAATGAAATGGCCTAAAAATAAATCACGTTCAGGCATTCTTTTGGTGCTATCGAGAGAATACTGGTCGACGTCACTTTCTGCTCTACTGCGCTTGTCACCTCACCAGCAAAAAGAGACACTGTTTGTCTAGTTCAGGCATGTCCAAACTGCGGCCCGGGAGCCAAATTGTCTTGGCCCTCACACTTCCAGCTAGATTGGCCCAAATTACAAAAATTATAGTTTTTAATGTCAAATATGAGCAACTTGAAAAAACATTTTGATGCCTTTGAAACCTAAAATGAATGTCTAAAGCCTTATTAAAAGTGTGGTCATTCATTAAAACTAGGTCAAATGGAAAATTTTGAATGATTCTCTTCACAGAAGTGTATTACATGGCCCTCCGCTCCATAGAAGCTTCAAAATGCGGCCCACAGTGAAAAAAAGTTTGGACACTCCTGGTCTAGTTGGTTGGGGAAACTTCTTTGATCAAAACATCAAAACGGGATGAGAGCTAGCTGTTTAAGATCAGGTATGAACCGGTCTGACGGACGTCTGTGTTTTTCTAAAGTTCTAATGCAGTAAAGTATGGATCCACTCCCACCAGCTCTTTACAAAGGCCCGTCAGTGATAAATAAACATCTTTTTGAAGCATCAAAGCACAACATGTCCGGACACTTAACGTACAAGATTGAAAAAGGATGTGAGAGAGAAAAACAAATTGGCTTAAAAAAAAAAAAGGATTATAATGTGGGCAGCTACGAGGTACTGGAAAGAGATCAGAAACTCTTCTTTGGCAAGTGGAGTCATATACCTGGCTATACTAACGGAATAGATCTCATATCATCAACGCCACATTTAAGTTGGGAAGTTTGGAAACCATTTACGTACGGTACTAAATGAGATTTGTACAACAGCAGCAGCATTCTGAAACTTGTGCCAAAATCTCACTGTTTTCCAGGTAATGAGCCAATGATTGAATAATGTACATTAAGCGTGGGCTGGTGTGTGTGGAATGAATGGAGCCAAAAAGAGGCAGTGCTCCAAGATTCAAAGCATTGAAACTGCTGCTGCTGTGCTATTGACTCTTCTTGTCAGGATACTGTCTGATGGTCGGCCAAACTGCCTCCTACAGCATCTGTAAACTACTACTGCTGCTGCTGTGGGAGGCTGCGGCGTGTTTAGTATGCAAGCGGTAGTATAGTAAGTAGTGTTGCAATGTTCTTTTCATTTTTTTCCAGGAAGATCAATTTGAAATGACCAAAAACACATAATCTTACACATAAAGCTAGCTGTGTACTGAACAATGTTTGGACGTCTACGATAAAAGATTTCAAATAAAGGTGAAAATCTTGATTCATAGTTAAAATGTTGGCTCAATTTGGTGCTGTTGTCAAAAAATCGTCCTATTGCTTGGTTTCAGATGACGTCAGGAAAACTGACCGGGGATAGGATGTTAACACAGCCGTGGCGTCCCATGTATTTTCCCATAGACGTTAGCATTAGCCCGAAATAAATTAAAGTTAAGAATAATTCAGAGAGTGTCAGCTGGTACAAACCCACTGACGACATTTAGGAGAGGTAAGCTGTGTTTAGAACAGCTTTTCACCTGCGTGTAATCTGTTTGTATAACATAATTGTACGTGTCTGTTGTGGAGTGTTACTTGAAGTGGGAAAGTCGTGAGTGTAAGAAGACTCGACAGGATAGGGGCAGCTCTTCAGATTGGTAGGTTATGTTTAGTTAGAATTCGTACAGATTTGATTCAAAACAGCCAATATTTAACTGTACGTGACCTTATCACAGCGGTATTACTGCGCCACAAAAAGTTCCTCACAACATACAGTATTGTCCTATTATGAAGGCAGAGTAGAAATGAATAAACAAAATATAGCTATTCTTAGTACTGTCTGTGTCTCACTCAGTTTACCTCTTCAACATGCCTGTGCGGTCTAAACTTGTGCTAAGCGGTCTAATCACGAGACAACTCATCCCAAGTGTTTGACCTGATCAGAAACAAAAGCTTCAGTCTTCTGAAGGTTTTTATTTGGCTTGCAGAGTAGAGGGAAGTCTGCCTCACCGCAGGTAAATCCTCAAGATTTTTTCAAGGCGGACTTTGTAGGTGTCATGTTCTATATGTACAGACATTTTGCCCTTTATCGTGTTTGTGCTGGTCTATTTAAGGCTTTGAAACACTCTCTGTCGTTCATTGTGCTGTGTTTTGAATGGGAGCAAATCACTCCTTGCCCCCAATGTGGATTTTGCGCATCTCCCAGGTTATGTGAGTGAAACCCAGCAATATAGCAGGATTATTTGTTTATCAACAAATGAGCAGCAACTCTGTATGTAGAAAGAGCTGCCGCTGATTGACCAAGCTATAGCAACAAGTCGAGCCACTGTTGTCCGCTAACTATAGTCCAGAATTTACACCAGGAGCTGCAGCAGCACGTATCATATCAGCGACATACATGCATATTTTCAGCAATTATGAATTGGTCAAGTGAGAAAGAGCTTAAAACTGCAAATCAGAAGTGCAATGTTTTTCAAAGAGCGTCAACAAGCTGCAGCTGCATTTTTTCCATCACAGTTTTGCCTCTTTCACATCGTACTAAGAGCCTTCAATTTTCTTCTATTTTTCACCCCATCGCAATTAATAGTGTAGGATTTACGTAATGTGCTGCTGCAGTTACGGGCTGCCACTGCTTTGGTGTAAATTGAGAGTAAGAGTTCACTCACTGTGTGAAAACAAAAGTTATGCTGCTATTTACATTCATGTGAGTGAAAAAAACGTAAAACTGTCTAAGGCTTCAGGAGCCAGACGATTCTGACCAGAGTCTGACAGCACAACATGGTGTTCTTGACTCCGCGTCGTGCATTATATCTATGTAATGCACGGCTCCTCGTTGTTTAATTCTTTCTTATACTTTCAGATATGTTTTGGGCTCTTCATTATCTGAATCATTACCAATCAAAACTCATACATTTTTACTCCCTGGTACATTTCTGAATGTCATGTACATAATGCTACAAACCTTGGTTCTTCTCCATTAGCGGTAAAGTGGTGTCGTCGTAGCCTGTCCTGCCGTTCTTTGTTGCTTTTGGGGTTGCTGTCACTGTAGGCTAACACACACACACAAAAAAGATTACCACAAGTACGTTTATATCACAGAGTAAATAATAAACCATTCATGTTGATTACCTGGAAGTGGCTTTTGTTCCAGCCGTCCTTGGTCAAAGCGTTTCTCAGCTCCTTGTAACTCCAAACTGTCTGTAGAACATGGGAAGCTGCCTTTGTCTCACGAGAGGATTGGCTGAAATAGGGACATGCAAAAAAAAAAATTAAGAATGGATTGTCTTGAAACCTTTAACTAATGCATTTGTGGATCTCAATTTAATAAGTAGCTAAGGGGTTAGTTTTTAATTAATAACTAGATGAGTGCATTATTTTTTTAATTATCTACCTCTGAGATTGTAATCATGCGATAGATCAGAGTTTGAACAACGTTATTTCAAGACTGCTGTTTTTGTCTTTTTGTGGTGCACAGTAGCCAAGTGGTTAGAGCTCTGGCTTCCCAATAAGGAGGTCGTGGGTTCGACTCCCGGGTCGGACCATGTCAACATCTCACGATCTCTCTGGGTGGAGTTTGCATGTTCTCCCCGTGTCACCGTGGGTTTTCTCCAGGTACTCCGGTTTCCTCCCACCTCCAAAAACATGCATGTTTAGGTTCATTGGGCATCACTGTAAATTTCCCTTGGTGAGTGAATGAGAGAGTGAATGGTTGTCTGTCTAACCCTGCGACGAGTTGGCCACTGTCCAGGGTGTTTCCCGCCTAAGGCCCAAAGTCACTGGGATAGGCTCCAGTCACCCACGACCCCTAACGGGATTAAGTGGTAGAAAATGAATGAATGAATGAATGTTTTTGTCTGTATTATAGTGTAAGCTGGGTGACATTTAAAGTGCATATGACAAGATTTGACATATATTAGAAATTATTACTTTGTCTGGTGATGCCTGTGGTAACTATTCATTATAGTTTTACAGCAGTTTTGGTGTCAATATTTATATGTTTATATCCAAAAAAAAAAGGATAACTGCACAATTGTGATTATTGTTTTTACATTCTAGCAATTACATAAGCCACATCTACTTATCCAGATCAAACCAGGAAGCTAAAATACTGTACATTTATCCAAAATACTAGAACAAAAAACTACTTTTTACTCTTAACATGTTTCTTGATCAAAGAAACACCCAAGATTTTGAAATAGTTATGGTCTCTTTTGACATAGTGCATTTCCACCTTTCAAGGCACTCAAAGCTCTTCACAATCAAGGATCCACTCACCCAGTGTACACAGACACTGTCAAGTGTCTTGCCCAAGAACACAACAACACTGTGGCATGTGTTGTTCAAGCGGTGTCAGTAGTGACAAGCTCCTAACTTGCTTAGCTATGGGATATGACAGGAATAGGCTTTGACAAGTACGAATACTCAAAAGTTTTCTGATAACTTCATCTCTTTTCTTTCTCCGACCAACTTTTCACAAAAAATCCCATCATATGAACACGTGTACGGTGTTTTATATGTGTTGTTGTGTTTTTGTGTGTGTTTTTTTGTATTCTTGCTTTGCATTTCATATTCGGAAGAGCTAGTGGCGGCGCGCAAAAGGTGCATCGACCCAGGGGCTCACTCCAAACGTAATTTCATTGTACTCTGTGACAATGACAATAAATCTTTCTGTTCTCTTCTCTGTTCTCTTAATACACATAAAATGACGGGTTTCTAATTCAATCTTAAAGTTGGGGTAACTAACTGTTTTAGCTGTGAATTTGTAGTTTTCCACTAAAAAATAGATGATAAATGCAGCAATTTGTCAAAGTTTGAGACCTCTGTGGACTGTCTGAACTGAATAATAAAGAATTTTAGTTCTCATCAGTAAAAAGACGTTTTACTGATACTAATTGCAATCAAAATCTATATGAATGTCGATATTTGTGTAGTGTATTGTTGAGCAGAGCAGTGCAAGCAAACTATTGAAAATGTCCACTTTATGACATGACAAGGTGAAGCATATAATTTCTAGCTTTGGAGATACAAACAGTATAGAATGCATGATTACGTAGACATATATGACCCAACTTTGGGGATGTTTTTGCTTATGTAACAACATTCTAACAAGACTCGAAGATTACAGAAGCAAACTCTGAGTAATTTAGGATTGTTACAACACTAGTTGTCACAGTGAACAGTTGCACGAACACTAAAGTTTAAAGTGACGCAATGTAACTTTCTGGAGGTGAAAACGCAACTTCATTAAACAATTGAAATTGGAAGTTAAAATCCTACTTCAGGCCTATTCAACTTAAGGCCTGGGTGCCAAATCGGCCCTCCAAAGACAAGATTCGGTCCTCCATTCACTTTCATTCATAAAAACATATTTTCTCTTGTTTGTAGATTTCTGGATTATTATTCGAGGTATTACTCAAGAAATAGTTGCCAACTTTAGTTTCTTAATGTGTAAATAAGTGTCTGAAAATAAGATTTGAATGTACTGTATTTTCCACTTTGCTTACTTTGCTTATTTGAAGACAGTGAAAATATGCTTAAACAAACTTATTTTAAGCATTTATTCTCTCATTAGCATTTATTCTCTCATTATCTACTTGGAGATTGTCATTTTTACAGTGCATGATTCAGTCCTGATTTAATTCCGCTTTAGACCTGGTTTAGTCCTGGTTTATATTTGGTTTAATGCCGGCACACTCCTAGTTCAGATTTAGTTATGTGGTGTAACGCTAATTTGGACATTTTGTAGACCAAAAAAAAAAAAAAAAAGTGGATCGCAGCATTAGTTGGTATAGTCCTGTGAATGTTTGGTACAACCTCATGTCAAAAACAGCGACACATTGTGCAACTACCCGGCCCAGAAGTCATGGTCCTCGGTCAAATCTGACCCTCTGGAAAATTAAGTTGAATCGCCCTGTCCTACTTAATAGAGATCAATATACTGTATATATTTTGTCATAATGCCAAAAAATGTAGATTAAAAAGCTGCTTTTCTATTAAAACTTGCAGGAGGAGGACCAAATAATTATTTATTCTGTGGTCATACAAGCTTACTCAAAGAGAAGACACATTTTTATTATACATTTAGGACATCTACAATAAAAAAACACAATTGTATTTAAGTCTATTTTTTGGTCCAAAAGTTACACGGCGAGCGTTTAAATCACGTCTCTCATTTGAAAAAGAAAAAATACTCCACATTATGCTAGCACAAAACACATCCTGTTAGCATTTCCTACGCGACCGTAGCCAGAGAAAACATCAAAAGCACAAGCAGGCCGGTTCACAATGCCCCCTGGTCGTAAGAGGCGCGTTAATTAATGGCTAGCGTGAGTGTGTGGGCTCAGAATTGTAAGCATATAGCATTACAGAAGCCATTAGAGGCACATTATTTGATCCTTCACGAATACTGATAACGCCAGATGATAATGTAACCGGTGTCAAAGGTCGCACACTAATTATGACAGATACTATGTGTGCCTGTTCTACTGCTATAGAGCTAATATATACATGGTCCATACGGTTCGCTGTATTAAAGGATTGTTTGCTTGATATTGGCGCATACGTTAGCAGCAATGAGAATCTAATTATGTGGGGGTCATGTTATGTACAGTATGTAGATACGCTGTACATGATTTTATGATCTTAAACTAGATCAAGTCAAAGTAAAGATACATGTTTTAGTGCAAGGGTCGGCAACCTTAAATTGTTCAAAGAGCCATATTGGACCCAAAAAACAAAAACTAAATCTGTCTGGAGCCGCAAATGCCTTATATAAGCCTTACAATGAATACAACACATGCTGTAAGTGTTTATATAAGCGTTGTCAACCTGTTATCAAAATAATAAGTCGGCTATAAATACAAAATGAGCTTTCATGTTTACCATATTACCGTACTACAAGTCGCTCTGGAGTGTAAGTCGCACCAGCCAAAATACACATTTTAGGAGAAAAAAACGTGTATAGGTCACACCGGACAACCAGTGGCACTTTTTGCGGGAAATTAAACACCATGAATAGACGCGGGGTGCGTTTATCAATCCTGCTCCTGCTCAAGCCTTTTTGACACGGAGGCCAAGGACCGCTGACATGAGGCAAAACTACAAGATGCCGATCAAAACATGACTAAACTCTGCAAAAATCAGCTTTTATATTATCACTCAATCATGTGTCCAGGCGTTCAATGAGCGATGTGACTGAAGCGCTTACCTGAGACAATTGTTCCACACATCTCTTTCCGCTAAATCCAGCTGATTTTGCCCAAACTGCGCGTGCTATTCCCGCGCCTTCGTGTATAAAAACAGTCCTTCATTCATTCCTCGGTAAAGGAATTCTGCACATTTTTGCAGCATCGGAAAACTTTAAGAGTGTTTGACATATTTTTCCTCCTACGAAAATTCTATTAAAACAAAAAAAAATGTTCACACAGTTTTCCACTTTCATTACAGCCTCCAAGGAGCCGCAGGTTGCCGACCCCTGTTTTAGTGGAATTAACTGAGCAACAAAAAGTGAACTTATTACAGTTTTTATCTGCATTTTGTGTGTGAAATCATGAAACAACGCACATATTTGGGGCAGTGAAATGTGAGAATGGACACAAACGAATTTAAATGTTAGCTTTGTTGATAATGAAATTTACAGAGTGTTTTGAAAGCCTGATATTTTTCTCCAACTCAGTTATGCCATACACCAGGGCTATTCAACTGAATTTTCCAGAGGGCCAGATTTTACTGAGGTGTCGGCGTTTTTGACGTGAGGTTGCAACAAACATGCACAGGACTATACCATTTTTTTTGGTCTACAAAATGTCCAAATCAGCATTACACCATATAATCAAATCTGAACTAGTGCCGGAATTAAACCAAATCTAAACCAGGACTGAACCAGGTCTAAAGCGGAATTCAATCAGGATTGAATCATGCACTGTAAAAATGCCAATCTCAAAGTGGATAATGAGAGAATAAATGCTTAAAATAAGTCATATTTATCTTTGTTTAAGCATATTTTCACTGTCTTCAAATAGAACAAGAGCAAAGTGGATATATTATTTGTTTTGTGAGTAAACAAAAAAGGTTAAAACTAGGGATGCACCATTCCAGCTTTTTCTGTTCCGATACTTAAAGTAGGGGAGAGCGGGGGTGGTTGTCACACTTTTTACTTTGATTTGAATTTCTCAAAAACAGCAAAATCTCACATGAACCATTTTAACAGTCTTGTGTAACTAATGAATCCACCTGCTGTTCTCTATCTTATTCTGATCAAAATGTATTGATCATTAAATGTAAATTGTTCACCTGTGACAACCAACTCCAAGTCTGGGTTGGTTGTCACAATGTCATGTCAATGGGAGACCGATGACAAATGTGTCTTGTCACTGGTTTGATTTTTTTGATGTTAGATTTCATTTTGATTCAAGAATGTTTTACATTTTCTGAATCAGGAGACGTTAAATTACAAGAAAAAGGCAACTGGAAATTTAAAAATGCATTTTTATCAAGATTCTAATGATAACGTAAAACAATATTTTTAATGTGAATTAGTGATTAATAACTTTTGAACAGAACAAGCTCCATGACAATAATTAGATGTATGTTTTAGTTGAAACTTTACACTGATTTCCTGCATTGAATTGGAATATTTAAAATACAGTATTTTTGAGAAAATCTGGCTTTTGTAAAAGTGTGACAACCAACCCTGCTCTGGCTGTGCTGCTGTTCTAGATAGAATCATATGTGTCAACCAACCCCAAAAAAGTGTGACAACCAACCCCGACTGGACTGTTTTACTCTCACCTCAGCTTTCTTCTACATTTTTAAACCCAGCTCAGAAAAAAATAGTACTAATTTTCACTCTGACTCTCCTCTTTGTAGTGTCAACAGTTTTAAGCTTTCAACATTTTTTTCTCAACATCTGAAAATGTACTTTTTGCTATGAATTTTTTTGATGTCGTCTTATCACAGTCTTGAACAAATGTTTACACATTTTTTTTTAGTGAGTGAATTTTGGTTCATTTAATGAACATTTTTATCTGACTTTTTTTTTCAAATACACCAATCACAAGCTGAGATTGACAACCTATCCGTGTGACAACTAACCCCACTCTCCCCTAAGTGCTTACACCCGATATAAGATAGATACAAGTGTAAGGACTGAAATACCTATTAAAACATAACACAATTGCCCATATAGTGTATGTATCTATAATTACCTATAGTACAAGTCACAACTTAATCTGAATAAAATGTCAAACATTATGAGATGTTCATAATGGGTCAACACCAGCCAATAAATTAGTCTCATTATGTCTCTAATGTCTTAATTAAAGGCACAACAATGGTATCGGCTGAACTGATATCAGGATCGGCACAGATATCCGATCCCAGTATCCGATCGGTGAATTCCTAGCTTAAAAACAACACATTAATTATAATGTAGGCGATTTATGTCCTACTGACAAGAGAAAGCATGCTCAGAAAACTGCTCTTGAAGTTACAATTCTTCAAACGAAGAGAATTAAACAAAATGATTAAAAAAACATCTTTGGGAGAAATGAAATGACTTGAGATTACCTGGTCCTGTTGATGGCCACCAGCTTCTCGATGGCCTGTGCTTGAATGAGAGAGCGAGCGTTCTCGAGCTTTCTGTCACAATCTCATGGATGGTGTTGAGAATGGCCACCACAGTGTCCTCCTCCAGGTTTTTGGCCGGCCTCTGCTGTCCGCTGGGAAGGTTGCTCACCAAGTCTCGCATGGCATAGCTTCCTGTAAATGTAGTGTGCATTTTTAGGAAAAAGTCAAAGGAAGAGTCACAAAAATGTCATAAAGTCAGTATGTGATTTAATATTGTTGTTGTTGTTGTTTATGTTTTTATGTGGCAGTCTATTTGAGGCGATGATTCTACAATTGTTCAACATATATTACAGTATAACATGCATATTTTGGTATATATTTTTCTGTCACTTTACCTATCAGGTCTTTGTTGCGTCGGTCAATAGAGAGATTCCGTAAAGCGATGGCCACAGCTCGGACCACTTTGTCTGAGTCTGAGCGCAGTAGCTCCACGAGGATGGGCAGGCCTTTCTCCTTACGCACGGTGGCACGGATGTAGTTGGACCACTGAAAAGACAAGAACATTAACAACATTTACAAACAATAGTTTCGTATCTCAGGAGCTCAGTTAAGTAGAAGAGTCAGAAACATCCTGTTTGACATTCTCACAGATGTACTGTTTCTACCATGAGAAGTGCCCATTCTGACCCCTCCATTTGCTCTGAACCAGTGGGAATGCTCCAGAGGAGCTAATGTCAAGAGCTTGACATTAGCAGAGGTGAGGGAGGTTATTTCTAGTATGACACGCACCTCTCCTTCAGTCTGAAGAGCTCTGCATATCGAGTATTACACAGAGGAACTCCACATTAGCATGACTGATTTGTCTTAATTTAAACATCACTACTTTTCACTTGTCTTTTTGATGTAACATGAAACATTAAGTGTGACATACAAGACATCTCTTCTAAATAACTCCCCTGGAGATGTAATTAGGCAGCAATGTGCACAACTGTGCCACAGGGTGGCGGTAGTAAGCCTTTGCATGTTACAGGGTTACTGTGGGCAGTGGGAGCTTTGGGGGAAGCTCAAATACCCTCAGAGGGACCAGGGACTGTTCTACTCCACATTAAACTGACTCATAGATCTACAGCCTCTGTCTCCTGGGGCACTGAAGGTTTCTGATCACCTCCAGCCCAAAAATACACCTGTCACAGAGCAGGCCTGCTCCTAAAACACCCCTCCTCTCTCTCTCCCTTCTTAGCTGAAAATCACTACTACTGAATTATTCAAGATTGTAAATGTGAAACTCAAGAGCTGCTGGACAACTTTTAGTACTTAGGCTGCAGTGAGCCAGCCGAGGGAAGTCAGAATCCAAAACACTGACGAATGTGTTTACAGTGTGACACAGGCGTGTGAACAGACGTGTGCTGGTGATAATGCTGCCGCAGGCGGAGTAGAGCCAGCTCACACAAAAACACAAGTGACCGCTCGTGCTGGAGGTGTAAAGTGCAAACTGGCATCTGACAGCTCCGTGATTCTGTTCATAATTTACTGCTGCCTCAGTGTGAGACAGCAGCACCAGGCTCTTCTAATTGGAATAAATCTGTGCTGTGGCTCTCATGCCATTCGTCAGCAGCAAACACATCCACAGAGGAGACTGAGCTCACCCTGATCTAATCCTATAATTGCACCACGACTAGTGAGTTCAGGAGCACCGACGACCGCTGCAGGATAACAAATAAATCAAGCTAAATGTCATTTCCTTTGCCATTAGTAAAAGTGCTTAATCCAATTTGACTACATAGTATTCAAACGTAATCACAGAGAGCTACACGTTATTGAAACGTAAATCCCATTTACGTCTGTGCTTTAATTACAGTGGCCATTTAAGATGCACACAACAAGAACTGTACTCCTGACAAATCATCCTATACTTATGAATATGTGTATAATTACTGCACGAATTCCAGTCCTCTTATAATAAAACATAAACCAAAGAGATAGTGGACCATAATTCTTAACTCTTTCCCTGCCAATGACGAAAACATAAATGTGCAGTCAATGGTAAGCTTGTCAATGACGTCTACTTCACTCTCAGTACTTTTACTAAATGCAGTTTCTCGTCAAACGCTGAAATTTAATGAAAACAAGGAAATTCAAATGCCTATAAAAAGAGAACAGATTAATGTAGAATAACAGTTCTTATTTTTAAATGAAAGTAGACACATGTACGACTCATTTGATGTACAACATGTCATGATTTCTGTTGCGTAAAGTTTTTTTGTGGAGCTGTAAATATAGTTAATAACAATTAGCAAAAAGGCCTGGCAGGAAAGAGGGGTCAAAGTGAGAACAGGGCTGGTGGTGAAAGAGTTAATACGAGTGCACAGACTATTTTGACAAGATCTCACTGGCATTGCTTAAAAGGATTGCAAAAATTATAATATAAATTAAATTACTGAAGCAAATTACTTAGTAGGCTAAAGCTGAATCTCTGAATAATTTTGAAGTAGTTTGGAGTGATAATAATTAGGGATGGGACGAGACAGAATTTCACAAGACGAGCCATGAGATTGGGTCAACGAGATCGAGACGAGACGAGATTTTGAAAAAAAAAAAATGCATTATTTGTTTCAATTCAGAATTTAACAAGGAGAATTACAAAATTAGATTTGTATTATTTATTATTGTTGGTTTAATATTTATTTAGTTTAGCTTTACCTTTCATCTGTCACCTTGTATTTTTATTATTTAAAGTGCTCATGACAGGTTTGAACGTTTTTAAATTTGTATTTAGTTTGGTAGATTAATAACTGTTGTAATTATAAATGATAGTTTTACATCAATTAAGAAATTTGTGGAGAAAATTTGGAAAATATGTTGAAAATACCAGGAAACATCAAACACGCATTAAAAAAAAGTGAGTTATATTGTTTTATAGTCAAGTAAAAAAAAAATACTGCTACATTTGAAGAGGTTTGGGCCCAATTTATTACATGGTTGCCAGGCAACTACCTAGCGTGATGTCATCATTGATGAACAGGAAGTAAATCTTAATAAAACCTTAAATATATTGATCTTAACTACGTCTTTGTGAAATGAGTAGTTCAACCTGTCATGGCCACTTTAAATGATCTGAGTTAAATCATTTGACTGAAAGTGATCTGCTCCCTTGTGTAGCTCAGGCTCCGCCCCTTTCTCCTGCCTCTGCAGCTGCTGACAGGGACCAGACAGAGAAGGAGACACACTTTTGGACTTTTTACAAACTTATTTATGACGTGGGCCAAAATATCTCTTTGTGGATCTTTTTTAAACTATGTTAAGTGTGAAAAACACTGTTCCCGTGATGTCTGCACGTACTTTATATATTTTTCAGAGTTGGTAAGTAACTAAGTATTTAGTACTGTACTTAGTAGTTTTCTTGAATTTCTGTACTTTACTTGAGTATTACAAAATCTGGAGACTTTTTACTTTTACTTCATACATTTTTTCAAGTAGTATCTGTACTTTCTACTCCCATAATAAAAAAAATAAAAAAAAAAAAAAAAAAAAAAAACCTGTATTAAAACCTGTATTTTTCTTAATTCTTATCTTTTTCTAGTTCAGATGGTTTTACTTGATGTACTTAGATTATATGACTTGTTTCGATGTGTTTTCTGCCTTGTTTCAATACATTTTTTTTCAAGTCAAATTATTTGCTGGGAGGTAAAACATTTTTACTCACCTTATTGACACATTTGAGTCAAATCTCTTGAAAAGAATCAAAATTTTTGTAACAAGAGAAACAAGCTGCCAAATTTCTAGTATTAATAGTTTTGACCAAGACTAAAAGTACTTTTTACTTTATGTACTTAGGTAAATTTACACACGTTTACTTTTGTACTTTTACTCAAGTTTCAGCAGGACTTTGACTTTTACCAGAGTCATTTTTTACAACAGTAACTATACTTTTACTTCAGTACTTTTGTGATCTCTTATATTTTTCACGCTAACTTTTACAATGTTTAGGACTAATTATCTCTGTCAATATTGGTCCTATTATTACGAAATACAAACTGGGACTGAGGTTAGACTGTTTTCTGTCAGAATAAGTCGCTACAATTCTGTGTGTGGAGGAGACATTTTACTACAGCTGCTCAAAGATACAAAACATGACCTTCATAATGTGTAAGGAAAAATCTCACAAGATAGTTCTGAACGTTTGTTGCTTTGCCTGCTGTCTTTTCTGGTGCTCAAAAACTTCAGATCCATAACATTCTCTTAGACTGAACCGGTATTAATCCTAAAGCAGCCATGATAAATACATGCGTCTCCCTCCCCCCCAAACTCACGGTCCACTGTCCCGCGCTGAGGTTCTGCAGAGCTCCCGCGGCTGCCTCCAGGGTGTTGTAGTTCTGGCTCTCGGTCAGCAGAGACAGGTAGAGGCGCACCACTTCGGGCTGATACAGCAGCTCAAAGCCTGCGGGGGGAAAAGCATAAACACCGGTCAGACACATGCACAGACACACGGGCCAATTAAGACTGTGTGGATGAAAACCAGGAGCACCACCGAGTCTGTAAGATGATCTCATAACACAGAGTCAGATCGGGTACGACGGAGGAAAAAAGCTTGTACCAATTTGAGCTACAGGCCCCATAATACAGGTTATTCCCAAACTTTTCAGATCAGGACCCCCAAAATAATGAACTTACGACCCTCACAGCTAAATAATATACATTTCTGTAATAATTCTAAGTTGGAAAACCATTACAATTGGATTAAAATGAATTCTTTTAGTAGTTTCCCTGCTTTAGTTTAGCTTAGTTTAGTTTATTACCGTAATTTCTGGATTATAAGCCGCTACTTTTTTCATGAGCTTTGAACTATGCGGCTTTAAGGCATTGCAGCAAAATTATAGATTCTCATAGACTTACTATTAACAAATGCAGCCTATATACTGGAACAAAAGAGGAGAGATGCTTGTGTCAGGTTGTAGCAAAGTTGCTAATTTCCACCTGGAGTCCCTGCCTGGACAGGTTGTTGTTAAAGATGGCGTACATGCCAATAAAATGCATCTTTACGTACAAAAGTAGTACCAAAATTCAATCAGAGCAGGATGCTACCAGTTGAAAAATTAATTAAATACCAAGTCAAATTGTAAAATTTCATTTCGCGACCTCCAGATTATGCTTCGTGACCCCCACTTTGGGAAACTGCCATAATACACCACAGCCTAGCTCTGTCCTGTGTATGAAGTGCAAAAGAGGAGCTAGAGGCAAGAATGGAAAAACAAACTATGGAAATAAGCCTCTAAAATGCATTGGAATACAGCAAATTGCATATAATTTGTTCAAAAATGTTCTTGGAAGAACACTCTGCACAATAAAATACAATTCAAAATAATGTAATGTAATTTATATTCACAACATTGACAAAGTAAAAGCGGTAAACTTAAAGAAAAAAAGTCCTAATTAAAAACAAAATGAACGTCCACAATTCACTTCCTGTAGTCAGCGATAAACGATGACACACTAGAAATGGAAGACAATTTAGTCGCGTACATCAAGAAGACGAGCGCCGACGCAGTGAGACGACAATCCTCTTTAATAACCGCCACGTTATGAAGTCATCTCTCCTCAAAACATTCCTCAAGTTGTATTTGTTCTATTCTCACTTATTCATCACAATAACATAATCAAACACTAACTTAAAAAAAAAAAAAGTTGTGCTTGATGTTGGAAAGTTTCAATGTGTTCCAACAAACAACAAACTTGTTCTAATTCATCAGTCATTCACTGAGCTGCTATAGACACGATACACGCAAATTACCGCGCAAAATACGGCGGATTTGACACATTTATTTTAGTTCTTTCAGAGGAAACACAAACCATGAATCTAGTCTATTTGTCCTGACCAATGTAACAGACAATAGTTTTAACTCAAACTGTAGCGCGAGGATGCTCCTTACATTAAGCTGTGTTTAGTCTGCGCAGGAGAGGGAGCAGTGGCGGAGCAGACGGCAGTTTAGGGGGGGTAACGAGGGCTGGGGCCCCACTGGAAAGCAATTTGGCAACGTTTTGAAATTAATAGTCTTGCTGTTCTAAAACATCCCAGATAAAAGGCAGATGCATCTATTATGTAAATAAAAAAAAAAAGAAAAGAAAATGAATTTAAAAATGTAGGGGACTCTCTGACCCTGTCTCTTAAAAAATAGATACATTTCCGTGGTTAGTAGTGTGTGTCTGTGTTTGTGGGGCTGATTTGGGGTTGGAAGATGTTGTTTGTTTGTTTTGTTGTTGTTTTTTGGGGGGCACCTTTTTAAAATCTTGCATAGGGCACCAAAACGGCTAGCAGCGGCCCTGTTATGAGCATTACCTGCGCGTATGTTGTGCTGCTGTGTTTACGCGCTGTTACTACTTTGGTGTAAATTTGGTGTAAATTGGGGTAAGTGTGTCTGTTTTAATAAATCAAAAATTCATTGAAATGGGCATTATACAAAAAGGTACTGCGCTAGAACCTAATAATCATAAATATTACACCTGTTATAGTTATGCTGTTTTGAAAAGCCAAACATGTTCAGCTTTTGAACTGACTTGTTATTCAACGCTACCTCAGCTGCGCTCCTACTCGTAACATAATTCTCACTTAGCCTTAAGAAGAGAAAATACTGGAGCCTTTCGAAAACACGGGAGGACAGGAGAAGGAGAACGCATTGATCAAACCATCCATCCAAAACGCAGCATGTTTCTGAACCGAGCTTATCTTCCTTCCCGCAGCACACAAAAACAAGCCCACAGTCTCCAGTCAATCATTAGGCCTCCCTCTGATGAAAACGCAATTACATTATCAGCTATTACACGAAGCAGGCACAGAAAGAGTAAGAGAGAGAGAGAGATACATCCACTATTATTCTTCAAGGCTTTTTAAAGTCTTGCACAAAACAATGTAAAAAATCTGGGATCCACGAGGAGTTCAAAGCCACCCTCCTCTCAAGGTCAGAGTCCTCTTTCATACATTTTTGATGCCGGAGCCGACACTTGAAGTAGAAATGCTGTCATCCTTCAACTGTGGAGGCAAAGCACACGTCTGAAGGCTGTTTATCTGAACGGCTGTTTTTTTGTGCTTGAGTGACGGTGATTTCTTCTATTTTATGGCCCCGAGTTTGATAAATGTTTGTTTTGGGAGACTACTCTTTCTAAAATGTTTACTACCCAGTTCATTTAAACTGAAATATTTGAATATTTATCTTACTTTGGCGAATGAAAGAACATTCTACGTTATGAACCATAATTTAGACTAGGAAATCAGCACCTTTTAAAAATTCTATTAAAGTTTGACATACAGTATTTGACAAATACAAATACAAGTTAAAGGAACCGTATGTAAGTTGGACAACTAGAGGTATAAAAAGGTAGGCTATTACAATCAAAAATGAACTTGGGTTGCCAGAATGTGAAAAATAAAAGCCCACAAAAAGATGAAAATAAGACAATCAGGAATAAGTTGCAATGATCATAACCAGAAAGTCACTTTCTCAACACCGATCTGTCAGGTTGTTCGAAGAATAGTATTTTACACAATGTGGGTGGAGCCTAATGAGAACTGTGTGGAAACAAGTGCATGAGCCTATCACAGACAGTTGTGTCTGTTCCTGATGCAACATCAGTTCAAACTCAAACATGTTCCTGACTTAAAAATCAGCTTCAGGCTCTAAGAAACAAAACTGGCAACCCAAATGAGGAGTCATGTGACGCTCATTCTGCTTCCTGATTGGATAATCCTCTTGAGAACCAAAACACCAAATGTAAACAATCAACAAATTAACATCATGTCATTGTTTTTAAATTAAGAATAACTCAAAATTACAATTATGTTGTATTGTCATTTTAGTTTTTTTTTTATATGGACCAAATTGAGTCTGCAATAAAGTTTGATTGATTGATTGATTGATTGATTGAATGACTTTCAGTACAAATAAAAGTATATTTGGACATGTTGACCTTGTGTCAGTGGACACATATAGGTCATGTTTATTAAATCTAGTCAAAATCTTACATACGGTTCCTTTAATTCATGATAAAGGCGTCAGAAAATGTAGCTTCTCTTGTGTTTTAGTTTTCATAAGATGATGTCATCAATACATTTTTACTTAAAGTAATTCTCAACAAGCTTTTCCTCACAAACTGACAATTGACTGATGTAAACATAAGACTAACTAAAAACTATTCATGACAGGTATTAATCAAATCAAATAAATGAATATATAGTATATATTTTTTTTTTTTTTTTCATATTATGGCATATGTGTTTCTCCCAATTCAGAATGTATGATTTGAACTTTTTTAGTGCATCTTTAAAGACTCTATACCTGATATTTTTCTACAATAAAATAACTTAAAATCAACTTTCCCCTATAGCACAGATATCTTGGTGATTAGATAAGTGAGCAAACCATGTGGACGGATGTGTGAAGCTTAAATGAATTATTTCTGTTTGTTTACAATTTTACGGAAGCAAAAATAAAGTAGGCTATTGCACCTTTAAGTGTGCTTATAGAATCTAAACAATACCATTAAGGAGTCATGTTTTTGCACATTTTTTGCACAAGATGTCATTTCAAATTGACTCTGCAACCAGTCAGTATGTATTCAGACTTACAAATGAAGCCCTTAGAAACAGTTGGGATGTCCCATTGTTAGCCTATAATTCAATATTGCCAGTTCAATGACTTCGCTCACATGTGGCAGTTGGCTAATGGCGCATGGCGCGAAGTTAATGTGATCGCACGCTGGGCTACAGAATTGTACATCCAAAACCACTTTATATAAAAAAAAGCATATAAAGTTGAAAAAGAGCTTGTTTCCTATCCTCCGCACAAGTCATTTAGAATGTTCTCTTGTAGGCTGAAATTAAAGAAAATAACCCATTGCCTTCTCAAGACGTCTAAGCCCACAATTTCCCAGAGTTCTTTTGAAAAACTATGTATTATGTGGGAAGGGATCTCGACGTGACTGATGCATAAGAGCTGACGAGGCCGCGGAGTACGGCTTTTTTGTAACTTTGAAAGAAAATTGAACCACCTAACGTTAATGGCGCGTGTTTTTTTTTTCCGTCTACATCGAGCACATAATTTCAGAGCAGGCGGGAGTCTGGCTGCCAACAATCAAAAAGTCAGAGCTTGCAGGATAGGCGCGTGAAAGACAAAAGTTTAATTGGATATCGTCGCAGGTGCTAAAAAAATAAAGCTTCAAAGGAGAAGTCGAGCTGCAGGAGAAGCCAGGCTGCTGTGCTCGAACATGTTGTGTACGTCAGTGGTGTGTCTGAGGGGCGTGTGAGAGGGCAGGCCCCGCGAAGCAGACAGTCAGCAACATTCGACGTGCTCCTCATATTTCGAGTCGTGCCGTCTGCGCGCTCAGCAAACCCACGGCCATCTCCTGTTGACACACACTTCATCTCCGAGGCAGATTCTCCTCCCGCACAAAAGCACTGGCTCTCAGACGGTGCCAGCAAACCGAACTCTCTTGTAAGATAAATACAACAACGACAGCAACCACAACAACAACTCAATTTAGTCATTCATTCGTTAGAAGCATTAGGTTATTCACTAGCGTCTTCCAGTCTCAGATTAACATAGTATATACTGTAGGTTGCTACATCCGGTGGCGTAGTTAACATAACATAATCTGGAAAATGATTAGCCCATTTTCCAGTCATGGAAAATGAGAAAAACAGCCAAAGGTCATGGAAAATAAAATGTTTTTCAGGAAAATAATTAGGCCCAAAATAAAATGTATAACAGTGCACAGACAAATGAAGCAGAACTCTGAAAGGCCTTATGTGTAAGCTAGTGAAAAAATAAATAAACCGCCTTTGTACTAATGTAAAACTGTTAAAAAAAACATAGGATCTGCAAACCCAGATTGCAAATCTTACATCCAAAAATCTAATGGGGGACAAAACCCAGCTCTACATCTCATTTATTGTTTCCTAAATGGCTGTTTAACCAGCTGTTTTAATTGGAAGCATATATTTTTACAAAATAGGCTCAACAATAGTTTGATTTTAGTTCAACAGCCTGAAGTAAAAAGTGTCAAAAGACATTATTTTATTCTCATGTTATTTAGCCACTGGAAGTCTGTAAAATTCAAAATTGACTTAATTTTTCCAAAATCTCAGGGGGCAACCCCCAGACCCCTGCTCATGTTTTTCTCCCTGCACCACTGCCAAAATACTGTAACTGTGATCATGAAACACTAAAAGAAATGGAGGAAAAGTTGAGAAAGTGACTGAAATACCTACGCAAACAGAAGTTCTGCGCACATACTGAGACTCTCTGCGCTCATGAGTCTAGGCAGAGGAAAACCTAGTTCAGAAGCTGCACTTTTCCTGCTGTTACAGATGTCATCACGTCTACAACAGATGACAAAAGAGAACTTTTTCTTTTAAAGAGGACTGCTCCAGCGTTCTTCTGTGGAGAGAGGAGAGGGACAACCATCTCTGCAGCAATCCACAAATCAGGTCTGTATGGTAGAGTGAATTTAAAAAATTCAACAAATGTCCCAAAAAAATGTTTTTCACATTGTCATATTGGGGTACCGTGTGTAGAATTTTAAGGTAAGATATTAATTTAATACAATTTAGAAAGAAGCCGTAACATGACAAAATGTGGAAAAAGTGAAGCGCTGTGCACACTTTCTTGATGCACTGTCCTTATCACATATATACCTAAAAAAAAAATACATCAAAAAAAACCTCCACCAGTCTAATTCTTTCATTGTTTCATTCATTCCTGTCTTTTAAATCATAGAAAGTCCACCCAGATTGCCTCCTGCTCTCCTCTAAGTCTCCTGTGTGGTTTCAAGCGCCTGTCAGCATCCCTTCTCGGGTCAGGAGTGTTTCCCAGTGTTTTGTTGTTGTCATCAGTCATCTCCTGCTTGTCTTTTGGGGCACTAGTTGTCAGGTTGTTAGGGAGTATTACGATTCCGAGGAGGAGACTGTCAGTGTGAAGTGACCCCGGCTTCGCCCTGGGCCACTCTATCCGCTGACACTCTACAAACATCACACAGGAAAATTACAATCTTGATAAGCCCTATTTGATGAAATTAGTTTTTGAAGGATTGCATGTATTATAATATGAACGTTGTTTCAAGTTCTGTGAAAACTGTGTGTGTATTCAGAAATTATTTGTTGCACAAGATAATTTTCAGAACATTGTTTAGTAATGGTTACAAGTACAGTTTGTGTTTCAACTGTTGGATTAGATTAGATACAACTTACTGTCAGGACTATTCTATTTAAACTATAACAACATTTTTTGCTCAGTCTATTTAAAAATATTTTGTTTGACTGCATGTTTCTATTTTCCTGCTGTTATTAAACTGGATTTTCCCCATTGTAGTACATGTCTTATCTATCTTGAGCCCTATGAAAGCATTTCTCTTGGAACAACAACCTACCAGCGCATAATCACGGTTGAGGTGGAGATAACATTCTATGTTACGGTCATTATGATCTTTTCTTCAGTGACTACTGATGTTAAAAGTGGCACTAAATTCAAAGTACTAAAAACTGTATCCACTATCTACAGAATTACATTTCTTGCTTCTCATTTCAAAGTTGTATTAATTGATCTTAGAGTAATCTTTATTCTCATGAAAACATGGTCCCAGTTTTACAATTCCCCGTGTCATGTTCACTGCTGTTAACTTACTGTATTTTCTGGACTATAAGTCCCACTTTTTACATCATCTGACAGGAGGGTGACTTATACTTATAAAATACATGTGAAGTTGTGAATAACTATTAATTTTTTTTACGGGTCACGACTGGACTCAAGTACTTTCAAACATCAAGGGACAAATGCCGTTTCATTCGCTGCTGTTCCGCCAGTGAGACGTGACACTGTTGCCTCTGAGGTGCAGACACTTGCGTAAGTGCAGAGCTTACATTTATTAAAGTGCAGACCTGGAGACTGCAGTTTCACAAACTGCACTGACGCTCATGTTAGAGCATAATGCTTCATTCAACAAAAATAACACGACAGAGAGAGTTGATTTGATCTGATTTTAAAGGAGTAGTTCTCTTGACATCGCTTGAAAGACAAACACTGATGTTTCTCTGGTGACTACACAACGAAAACTTGCTGCTGCATTCCCTTGTTTCACGTGTTATATCAGCGGAGCACTCGCAGCTCTACGGCAGAAGCAGCGCGAGGGAAAACTCCAGAGAAATTAATGAAGGACTGCTGTTTATGCATGGAGAGGTGACCACACAGTAATCTGTCTGTAATCTGGATTAAAAAGCCATCTAGCTGGATAAAAAATAAAGAAAGACACATTTGTGATTGTAAACTCACAACGTGCAGCTAAAGTGGAGCTAAAAAGCTGTTTCAACATGTCGTAAGGAGCTTTAAAATATCCAACAAACGCACCAAAGACTCAAACATTAGCAGACAATAACAGTCCTCACTATGCTCTTCTCTCAGAGGCGTTCCCCAGGGGTCAGACCTCACCCCGGTTCTCTTCCTCTGTTCTTGGTCACATCTCACTCGTGTCTCAGTTCAACCAGTGACATTGAGCTTCACCTCGGCCAAAGGCGGTTGGTCTTGACTCACTTCGGCATCAAAGCAGCCGCACACAAGAAGCCTTAGAACCCAGAAAAACACATACATTCTCAATATACACAGATGCACCGAGATTCTTTGAGCATCTTTGAGTAGGAGCGCATCAAAGGTTAACACCAAGCTTAAAGAATCTCATTACATTGTGCTAGTTAGATAAATTACAAACTATAGGAGAAACGGCAGGCAATCAGAAACAACTATACATATGAGATAGGAGATCGGCTAGAGATGATTGAATTTATGAATAATTTATTATTTCATATCATTAAAATATGCATCCATCTAAGCATGTTTCAGATTCGTATTATGTCCCTTTTGGTGTAATATAATAAGAAAATTGCTTGCACTGTGAAATTTAAACTAAACAGTCCTACACTTGCTGCAGTATCAGACAATAAGACCTACAAAAATTGGTTCGATTAAAACAGTCCAGAGTTCGTTTCCACGGAAAGTCTGAACTTTTTGTCAGGTCTGAATAAAGACAAGCAAACTCTGATCTGAATCAAACAATCGGACCGAGACCACCTTTTGAGGTTGGTCTTGATCCGAAACAAACACGCGCTTTTTTGGACTTGACAAGCCACCGTAACAATGCAAAGAGACAGGAGAAGCACACCTCCAACAGAGACAAAGCTGCTCATAACTGTGGTTTTGTTTTTGTGAATGTTGCGAGCATCTGCCAGATTATCGATGGAAGATGTGCATTATAAGGATAATTTCCCACCTACGCTATTTATTCTGTTGCCAACTTTTGGTCTAAAAACGCCACGATATTTTTTCTTTCAAATAAAGCACTTTCATAACATCAGAACAGTAACGCTTGGACAGCCTTCTTACAGTGATGGAGTAGTTTATTGAAGCACCTTATAAACCAAACCACCAAAGTGCCTCCGGGTCCTGAAGACTTGCTTGGTCTTTAAAGTGCTTTAAATCCATATGTCCAAAAAAAGAGAACGTTTGAAGCACAAGTAGGCTACTATTCCATCGTGAGCATTACTGGCTTGGTCCAGCATCCGTTGCGTTTGTGCCAAATCTTTGCGAAATACAGCGGGTTCCAGGTAAAAAAAAAGGTCTATTTATATAGCGCTTTTCTAGCTTTCCAGGCACTCGAAGCGCTTCACAATCTAGCATCCACTCACCCAGTGTACGCAGACACTGAGGCAATGTGGGTTAAGTGTCTTGCCCAAGGACACAATAACAATCTACTCCTGTCATCACACTGTGGCACCTGGTGTTCTAACAGTCTCCCATCCAAGTACTAGCCAGGCCCTTTCTTGTTTAGCTTCTGACGGGATTAGGCTTTGACAAGCAGGTATGGCCGCAGGTATATTCTTATTAGCCCCGCCCCCCACCAGATCTGTCCAATGAGAGCGCTGTTAATGTTTTAAAAGCCACTTGAAAGCAGCGCAGTGACAATATACAATCCGAAATCAACTGAAAAAAATTAAGTTCGGATCAGATTCGGATCAAACAACGGACTTTAGCACTTTTTTTGGTCTGAATACGTCGTAAGATTCCAAAAATATACATTGCTGATGTCTCTCTCACCGCTAAGTTCAATAATAGGAAATAAAGGTTTTACTTGAGCTAGGTTAGAGACAAAGACGGGTCAAAGTGATTAAGACAGTACAAAATTCTATGCAAATTCATACCTAAATTAACTAAAAGCCTATGGACATAAATAAATCTCGCAACGTGAAGCAGAGTGACAATGGAAGAAAAAGATAATAAGAAACGAAGGTGCAGAACGATGGGAGTTATACGTAGTCACGCAATGTGGGATTTAGCCCATTGTAAATGAGCCGTTTTAAGGGACAAAGATAGTGAGTGATGTTCTAGTTCATTTGAGGCGGATTCTGAGCGGTCATGATTCTTATTACAAAAATATTTAAAAAGAAAAAAGTTTATTTTAACTTCTACTGGGTTTTAATATGTAGAAACATTAAAAATTTGATTATAAATTTGTTGATTTGGCCTTTGTAATTGCTTTTATTATTTAGATGTAAATGACTTGCTTATAGTCAGGGACAGCAAAAGCACCGCTCAGAGAGAATCATCCTTGAAACAACTTTGTGCAAATACAAAAATGTTCAATCCGTCTATCTGGCACATTGAGATTTCTGATTTCTTCTTTTTATTATTAAAGTCTAATAGCTCACTCACCTAAACTTGCTTCTGACAGAGATTTACAAGAGACTGACGTTTATTTCAAGCAATTGAGATTCCAGACTTGTAAATCCATCAAGATCAATTGTGCCTTTGCGGTGAATCTACATATAACATGAAAAACGTATGGGAATGAATGAACTGGTATTGCTGTGTGGATAAAAATGTTTTTTTCAGAGCTCACAGATGCCAGGAAAGAAAACACAAATCTTCGCCCAAACTTGTCAAAAAGTGATTTCCATCCATCTCAGCAGACCAACGTGTCGACACCGGCGCTGAACTAGGCTGTGTGTATTTAACAGCAATCTCCTCAGCTCCGTCAAAGAAGAAGACATGACGCAGAATCTGTTGACATCTCGCTGGGGAAATGTTAGACCCGGTTTTTGAAGGAGCAAAAAAAAAAAGAAAGTATGTTACCAAAATAATCCCAGGTTTGCTGTCAGTGTCACCCGCTTCTTTCCTTTAACTTTCAAAGAATCCTGCAGTGAGGCACGGCTGTCAGCGGATGAAAGCAAAACGACTAATTGATGGGTTTCAGCGATCGGCGTTTTTCCAAGGATAATGTAATTTACTACAAATGAAGGCAGAGAAAATGCAGTTTTTCTGAATACATCTGAATTTTGACTGCCATTGTATACTGTATTTAAATCGATTTTATAAAACAAGCCACACAACAAAACTATTTCATTCACACAATTTGAATGCACACATCCAGAATGTTTAGGACGTGTTCCTCTCTTAAGCTGAAAACACTTTGTGATGTCATGAACTGTGGCACATCTTCACTTGAGCCAAGCTTTTATTCTAAATGTTTTATGCTAAAACTGCTTCACTTCTCAATGAAACACGACGACGTTTGCAACAAGCTCAACTGGACAAAGTGTAAAAATTAGGGCCAGGAATTGATTAAAAAAAGTTAACAAAGTAATTGCAAATCACAATTTTTAATTTTCTTCGTTTTGATGTTTTAAATAGTCAATTTAGACTTATTGACACAGGTCTTTATTGAAGTCCTGCCCCTTTAAGAGACTCATCTGTCTCAGGTTGTATTTGACTCACAGAACAAGCTCATTTATATGAATGAGAGATGGTTCAGATACAAACAAACTGATCTGCGTGACACGGAGCAGTGGTACTGAACAGAAAGAGCGCAGGCATGAGACGAGAGAGTGGCAAAGAAGAACGCAACGCATGAGAACGCAACAGGAAAGAGCGCGGGAGAACGGGACGGCCCGGGAGATGCAGCGGATCACGACCATGGTGACTCAAAACGGCACGCATGACCACGCATGTCACACAAGTACACGTACAGAAGGAAAGAAAAGGCAGAAGGCGCTTGTCTTGACGTGATCTGGTGCTGAAATGTGCGCAGCTGCGAGAAGAGCGAGTAAAATTAATAATCATGAGTCAATTTATTTTGACTCGATTAAAAAAAAATTAACGCATTGTGTTAACGCGATAATTTTCCCAGCCCTAGAAAATGCATGATTCAAACAAGCAATAACTTAGCCTTAGAACTAGCACTCAATGACATCACAAGGAGAGACATTTGAAACTCAATTATGTGAGACAGAAGCTTGAATTTGATGTCACCGCTTACTTTCTGTTTGCTGATTGGTCGATCGTCTCTCAAGGTTGATTCAAGCAGCAACAAACAATGAAATACCTGATCTATTTGCTGGAGTCAAATGAAATAGAGCCGAAGCACTACAGTAGGTGGCGCTATCCTGGAGGGTTTACCATCTAAGATTACCTACAAAATGTCTTACAACTGAGAAAAAGTATTCTTACATAGGACATGTTAAACAATAACTTCCCTTTTCCTTGAGATTCTTAAACTCCAGTGTGAGACTATTGCATAAACACACTGACAGAATACATCAACATTACACTAAGATTGACCTCTGAACTCTCGGCTTCCTGGGACATGGAAAAAAGCTTTTACTTCCATTGTTTTGTCACTCTAAGTAATTGTCACTGCGAGACAGCTCGAGCGAACGGAGAAGAGACACGAACCTGGGTCACTCTCTTTTCTTATGAATAAATGTATCTCGGGGAATATAATTTATGGATCGTATTCCACATCTGAATTCACACACGTTTAACCCATGCTGCTCCAGTTAAATAAATATAGATATAGATGAGAAATGGTAATGAGGGCTGGCCTAAGGGAAGAGCGAAGTGTCCAAATACTTTACAGTGTCATTAAAAAGGCACGCTAACCACCTGCATAATAATGACTCTGGCTCCTGTGGCTTCGTTAAAACTAAAAGCTGAGCTACTTGCGACCATGTAAACAAACAAGTACATTGGCGGAGGTCACAGAGGATGGTTTGTAAGCTATGTATATGTAAGGATTAGGGAAATGATTCTTTTTATGCTGCGAGGAGAATGTCGCGCACGCAGGAACGACATACTGTCTGCGTTTTTAAGGGACTGACACTGGTTTGTTCAAAGCAAAACAGGACAGGATTTAATGCAAAGTCAATTGAAATTTGCATCAATCTTTGTTTAGATAAAAAAAATATATCTTCTGTGTTATGCAATACTGTGCCCGAGTTTTATTTTCTGTTTGATTTTCCTTCACACAATGGATAAGCATGTTTATTTACATCATGTGTGTTAAATAGTCTTAACGCACGGCTCCTCGTTGTTTATTGCTTACATGTATAAGTCTGTTATTGTGACAAATTTGTATTATTAGTAGTACCGTAATGATTTTATTTTGAAAACCAAAGGATACACTTCACCAGCGCTCGCTTGGTTTGAAGGTTGTTTTCACATTTCATCAAAATGGCTCTGAGTGTTCCCGCAGATCGGAAAAAGATCCTTGCAACGGAAAAAATCGGACGACATCTTGTTGATTACAAGCACGTGAGACAACAATAAATCTGTAAAATCTCAATACAATCAAGCTGGTAAATTCTTGGATAAAAAGCTACTGACATACCATCATTGTCCAATAATTACACAAAATAAATGGCTAAACTGTGGACTATATTATCATTCTTGTGGAACTGAAAAACATGGCGGATTTCTGCAGAATCAATTCAGCAAAAAACGGTTTGGATGTGAGGTCAACCAATCAGCTCCTTTGTTTTCATCTGCCACAAAGAAGTTCCACAGATAGATAGCTTTTATAGATAGCTTTCTATTAGAAATATAGTTCTTTTAGAAGCATTTTTATCAGAATGAATGTCTATTACATGTCTATTGGCCTGGTAGATTCATCTGTTTGTATTTTGTAGATACTGTTTGTATGCTCTATTGTGAAACAATCTAAAAGAAGCATTAATATTTCTATTTGGAGACAACCAGACTCTCAACCAAAAAGTTAAGCAGAGCAGACGTTGTCAACAAAGCCATTTCTGGGTCCCTCTTATGATATTAAACTGATCCTGTGCAATGATAAATGTAGATTATCATACTGGCCTAAAGATGAATCACACAGTCTGTTCTTATGGCTTCAAATAAAACCAAACAAAGACTAAAGCCTACATTATCACTTTGTGGGTACAGTCTACATTTTGCGTTTGGTGGCTATGTTGACTGAAAAAGGTTGAAAACCCCTAAAAAGCCATAGTATTCGAGGCTCATTATCTGTTCACATTGGACATGTAATCACACAGCCTGAAATAGAGACACATAGCAGCACAGATTCAGGACACAAAGGGATTATTTAGTCATTGGTATTCTAGCGGAGGAGCTCATACAGTCAGGTGTTGGAGTAATCAGGCTGGGATATGAGGAGCATGGTAATGTGGTCTATAAATTACTTTGAGAACTGCACTAATTGACTTTCGGCTTGTCTGCGCTGCTTTTCGAGTGTCAAATCTGTTACGCCACAGCTACAAATCTTCACTAAATTAAATTCAACCTGTGATCAATTACAGATAAAAACAAGCCGTTTACGATGTAGCCACCCGCATTAAGCAACATTTCCTAACAACAGTGAACGAAAGAACGCCGGATGCATACATTTACACACCATCTTGCTTATAGCTAGTTTCCGCTTTGCTCAATAAAGCTTGATATTGAAAACTTATT
>CM076397.1:1976268-2164179 GCA_038363315.1 Mugilogobius chulae
AGCAATACAAGATTACCTGCAGAACCATACTGCATGAATTACAATCAAAACAACTTTGTGTAAACTAATGATGAGAAACATTGATGTAACATGGTTAAACACAGCAAAGTCAATTTTACATAATAGTCCCCTTTAAGTTTTAGTCCCCTCTGTATTTTTTACCTTAAAAAACACTTTGAGTGGCCAGCAGCGGGAGCCAAACAACAACAAATACAATTGTTCTGTGACTCTTTATGAACCAACACATTTCCACACATTATGTTAAGTATGCAAAGCAAATTACCAATAACAACATATTCCAACAGTAAAAGAGTAAAAAATGTGATGAGGCGAGTTGTTTTCATTGACTGAATATTGACAGTGTTGCGTCTGTGCCTAAGGGTGTGACCTGTATCCTGCCCGTGCTGAGGGAGGCGTCCTGACCGGCACCCCGGAGCAGAAAGAGGAGGCGGCCAAAGCGCTGGGCGGGGTCATCAGGCTGACCTCCCCGAGGCTCTGCGGCCCTCTGTGGTCAACATCACCGGACCTCTCATCAGGATTTTAGGAGATCGGTTTGCCTGGACTGTGAAGACTGCTCTACTGGAGACACTCACTCTGCTGCTGGCTAAGGTTCGCTTCATTAACACACTGTTCCAATCTGTATCAAAGTAAAGCGCAGAAAAACGGGTTAAGCCAAACTAGCGCGAGATTGTTTTATTTGAGACTTATGTAATAGTATTTCCAGGTTATTATCCGTACTTTTGTCTCCAGCTTCGAACCCTGCAGCATATATAGCGACGCAGATTGTATGTATTTTTCAGGTCACCAGGTCAAGTTACACAGAAAATAAGGCTGCGTAAACAGGCTAAACTCTTAAGTGACACTGAAGCATCTGTAATAATCACTGTGTTCATATTGACATCCAAGCCAGCTCCACACATCTCAAGTGTCGCTATATTGACAGTTTTGTTTCGTCCAAACTTTGTGTGTATGTTATTCTATTTCTGTGCATAATACCAGTTCCTCGTTAATTTCTCCCGGGAAAGAGACTGGGATACGTTTAATCAGGAAGCGCACCAGCAGTGATTGTCAAATATATGAATGTGGGGAAACATGAGTCTTTTAACAATCACCGTCAGAGAACGAATCATAACTAAATCATACCAAAATGTTGTCAAATGAAGCTTTATCTGCTGTAGTAGTAAGTAAACATCTAAGATAGTTCAATCTCCAAGAGGCAGCACCTCATAGGTTGCATACTAGCAGCATTTGTCCCTCATCGGTCCTATTTTTGAGAGAGCAGGGACAGCTCAGGTACGGTCAAAACCTCAATCGTGCTGACCGCAATGTTGGAGACAAGGCTACATATACGACCCAATCCTGGAGGTTTACCCACGAGGTCCTACAGAAATTCCCTGCGCCGTGTATATCTGTATGTCTGTGTTGCGCTGTCACGCTGTCTTGTCAGAGTAGGGACGTGAGCCCTCCAGCAGGACCTGGGTTTGCGGTTAATATAAATGGTTGCAGCCAGTGTATGCACTTTTGGGTTTTTCTTTACTTGATACAATCTAAATCAAGCGCGTGTAACAACTCGGAAAGTTTGGTAGTAATAATCAAGGAGCCAGGGTTTTCTCAAGGGGAGCTGGTGTCAGGTCAAAATTCAAAAACTGCAAGTGCAAAGATCTCTAACAGCTAGAAGCCGACATATGCCCAAAAATACACATGAACCATCATCACGGAGACTTACAAAAGAATGTAACTAGGTAACATGGTACTTAAATCTGCATGTAAATATACTATCTTTCATTTAAAATGTACTAAACATGTTTATATTTATACTTTACCTCCTGGTTGGACATGGAAAGCAAACATGACATAGGCTTTTAAACTGACTGATAAGTCACTGTTTGCAGATGCGTTTTTCTGACTGTGAACTCCCTCTCTCCTCTGCTTCAGGTGGGCATGCGCTGAAGCCGTTCCTGCCTCAGCTCCAGACACATTCCTAAAAGCCCTGCAGGACTCAAGCCGTGCGTCAGACTCCGGGCGGCAGAGGCCCTGGGCCAGCTCGTCTCCATCCACTGCCAAAGTCGACCCTTCTGTTCACCGAGCAGCTCACGGCTATTCGCAACGCGAGGACGCCGGAGTCAGGTACAGCACGGCTCAGATGATCAAAAGAGTCTTCACAGCAACACAAACCCCCAGTCGCTGTCAGTTGGGGTCAAGCAATGTAATGCTTGACAAAGATGACAAAACATGAGTTGCATGAGAGTAGTCAAACTCTGACAGAGAACAGATGTTTCTAATCTTACCTCACAGATTAAACTGAACTTCTATTCCCGCTACAGTCCAGACTTCGTACTGCGGTTGCTGCAACTGCTCTGTCTTTGTTTTCCTCGGTCCATAATAGTAGCCATTCTCCTACATCCTGTTTGAACCTGTATAAATAACAACAACCTATGCTCAACCAAATACTGTTTTCCACAAGCATCATTTTCGGTTTCCACATGGTTTTCAGTGCACTTATATGCTAATTTGCTAGTAGCCACGAGCCAACCAACGGCAGCATGTGTGGTGGCAGTGGCAACGCAGATTCTGCAAGCAAGTCTTCAAAACCTCGCCTCCACAACCTGTTCTGCCCTCCCCTGATTCCCGACAGTTGCCTGGAAAATCATGTCCTCTTTCGGTTTTCTGTAGCCGTGATTGACAGATTAATGAGCCAATCAGAGACACGCATCTTCCGCCGTGTAAAATCCAACATGGGTGCTCCGACGAAAAAATACATGAAAAAAAAAATCACGTGGAACTGAAAAACATCGCGGGTTTCTGCAGAATTAGTGAGCAAAACAAAAAACTATTTTAATGTGAGGGGAGTGAAGTTAGATTTTGGTCTAAATGACAGACGACCAATCAGCTCCTTCATCTGTGTCACGCAAATAAACTATTCTGATTGCCCGGTACGATGTGGATTTGATCTGAAACGCAGGCGGAGGGTGTGGTGACCAGACCCACTCTTCACAGTTTGCTGAAGTGGGTTCTGGATCCCAGGCAACCCCGACAGCCCCATTCACACCAAACACACACAAGCAGCTTGTCGGCAAAAGTTGCCAAACCAGTTCAGACGGGCGACCCTCGGCTTGGTGTGAAAGACCCTTAACATTAAACCAATGGAGATTTTACTAAAACTAGGCATTCAATAACATATTCCAGTGTTTATACAAGTTCACCTCACCCTGCCAACAGAACCCACCACCCTGTCTGGCACAATATTTTTTTCATTTGAGAATTTTAATTTCACGTCAGTGGTTTATTTTGCTTTAGACAGACTTAGTCTCATACAGTCTAGATCTGGTGGTGTTTTCATAGCAAACTATTACCTTAAGCGGTATTTGGTGTAAGGAGTTTTAAAATAAAAATAAAAATAAAAATATCCAGTCTGCACAATGATGATTGTTATTAAAAATGCAGTGTCTTTGTTTTCGTGTTGTTTTCTCAGGGAGACCATGCTTCAGGCTTTAAGATTTGTGATTCAAGGGGCCGGTTCAAAGGTGGACCCAGCGATCCGCAAGAACATCACCACCACAGTACTGGGCATGTTGGGACACGACGAGGTAACAGCACTAAAGAGCCTTCTCTCCTTTAAACTGGACTATTGCCTTTTTTCTTTGTATTTAGGAATAAACTATAATTTATGTAGATAAGTCATTTACAGTTTGTTTTTTTTAAAAGCACAAAGTTGATGTAAAACAGCTTTGAAATAGAAAGAGGTCCATTTACTTCCTGTGCAAAACTACAGAACTTGCTTGTAAGATTTTATTGTAACAAAAAGCTTATTTAAATGTGTAATTTTAGTGTGCAGTGGCTCGGTTACTACTTTGAGCCACACTTGCTTTACTATGAATTGAATATTTTGAAAAATCACAAACAAATTCAGACAAGTGGGCGGGGATAGGTGGTAGGTGAGAACAGGGCTTTTCTGACCACTCAGTCATCAGCTGCAGGACAAAACAAGATTACTCAAACATGCAGGAATCATTCATAATAAAACTTTGAGGAAACGAATGGTGAGAGAAGGTGGTTATAACCATCTTAAAACCTAAAAATACAGAATAGGTCTCCTTTAAATAAACTACTGGTAATAGAACATTTTAATTATGCAAATGGACAAATATTAAAATTTTGTAGCCACGCAAGCACACTCAAAATGAAAACACAGAATTTATTATTATTTATTTAGTGTGTCAAAAACATCTAAATTACAAAAAGTAATTTAGTTCAAGTCTATTTTTGGTCCAAAGTTACACAGTGCACTTTTATTTTTATAGCTATGTAAACTGTAGATTTTGTCTTTATTTGGATGAAACTAAAGGTTGTACAAGTGCACAAATGACTTGTCTGCTTTCTCATTTGATTCTAGTAAGACTAGTAGTCCAATACGTTTACCACTTGTGTCTTGCTCGTGCAGATCAGTTGTTTATTGAACTCGTTCCTTTGTGGTGAGCCGAAAGCTGAAGTCTAGCAGAGGATGTGGTTTTATGTAAATGAAGTGTCTGACTTGTGACGTTTGTGTCGTAGGATAACACTCGAATGGCCTCCGCCGGCTGCGTGGGCGAGCTTTGTGCCTTTCTAACAGACGACGAGCTGAAAGCGGTCTTGACGCAGCACGTGTTGGGTTGGTATTTTATTCAGTAGTGTCACTCTTACTACTGTGGTTTACAGTTTTTAACACTTACTAGTTTGTTGATTCTGTTTCTGATGTTGCAAATTATGTCTGTCACAGAATTAATTTTTAAATAAATTGTATATCTATTTATAGTCATTTTCGCACTATTGAGCACACCTGAATATAAGCGCACAAACTACATTTGGGAAAGAAACAAGTACCATATATATACAAGCTTCTCTGTTCACAGCTTCATTAAGTTAACACCCATCAAACACACATTTGCACACAAACTGTTTGTGCTGCAAAACCTTTCATTTGTGCTGCTTTAGTTTTTGAGATATTAACAATTCTTTTATAGGTCATATTAGTGCAATGCAGCCTCTCGGGGAAGCTTAATAAAGCTCCAAAATGGACAATAATGGCATCAGTGATTTGTACTTTCTTTTGTTGCTTCTGCTGTAAAAACTTGCATTTGAGCTGCTTTACTTTTTTTCAAATATTAGCCATTTTAATATGATTTTCTCATGCCACTGCTAACAGCTGGCCGGAAATGACCTTTTACAATTGTCGCAAACAAAAAATGATGTCTGTGTTTTTGTATGTATGTGCTGTTAAAACATAAAGTATGCCCAGCAAAAAACGGCACAAACAAAGCACGATCAATTAACACCTTTTTGGGCCTAAACAATACATGTTTTTAATGATTGTTCCATTGGCGAATCTTATTTTAAGGAAATAAACAATACAGAAAATGAATTGCTATTTAATGAAATCAGTTAATAACTCATGATCTAATTTAAGACCATTTTAGCTCATTTATGTAGACTACACTTCCAAGCAACAATACTTTGGTCAGCAATGTCTGGATTAAAATTTGGAAAAAATCTGGCAGTCGGTCGTAGTTCTGCATTCTAAGCAACTAATTGATTAATCGAAAGAGTAATCGGCCAACTAACCAGGTATCAAAATGATAGTTGGTTAAACATAACACATGTATAATATTTTAGTCATTCCATAAAGTTCTAATGTTGTTTTGTGTTTCAGCTGATGTGTCTGGTGTGGACTGGATGGTGCGTCACGGTCGGAGCATGGCCCTGGCCATCGCTGTCAAATCTGCTCCAGAGAAACTGTGTGCGAAAGAATACAGCGACACTGTGACGGAGAGCATTTTAGCCAACGCCACTGCAGACCGGGTGAGGAACACACACTGCATTTTCAGTCATAGCTCTGCTCAATTATGGACAAAACATTTAAAGGGAAATTATGTTGTAGTCTCTTTAAGCTTGCTCCTGAGTACCTATATTTGACCATCAGATTTTTTTTTTTCCTTTTAAACAGACCAGTAAGTAGGGATATGTATTGTATCGGAAGGCTCATGGCAATACCCTGCACTAGTTGAAATGTAATTACCAGATGATTAAAATGTATTACCAGATGATCACTGGACACAATCCTATATAGGAAAACAACAGAAATTGTACTTGAAATATCTTTGTTTTTAGTGTGTTTTGTTTTAATTAGTCTCTTAAAATGAGATTCAAACTTAAAATTGGGGGAGAAAAAAGGCCACTACACTTGAATGTGAATAAAATATACAGTTTTGGTGGCAAATCTTTTTTGTAAAACAGTAAAGACAAACCCACCCACCCATTTTCACTTATGTGACAATTTATTCATTTAGTATACAGTATTAAATATTGACATTTTCCAGTATGAGTGCAGTAATTGTGCAGTAATCACTTGTATGAATTCTGCTTTAAAACTTTCTTTGTCAATTTGAAAGTTTACAACATTTATTGATAAGTAGTTTAGTTTTTTTTTACTACATAATTAGCCACCTGCATTGCTGCAGAAATGTCCAAAGATCTAGCACTGCTGGCCAGCACTGTGCGGCCACTGTGCGCTCCATTGAGCCGACAGTGGAGAATTCTTGCAGCCACAAAGAAAGTTAGTGCTCGTAAATGCGCTTGTAATTTGCGCATATCGCGCTTGTAAATTGAGCATGTAGTTTGTGCTTGTAGCTCGCTGTTTAAGTCTGTATAAACAGATGGGGCTTTGGGATTAACTTCCACTGCCTCAAAGATCGACCGGTCAATCACAATCGACGGGTTGGGCACCACTGAGTTCGAGCTATAATCGAAATTGGTTGAATTGCACAGCCCTAGTCTTTGGTCTTTTCTCATTTATATGGTCTCGTCTCATCTCATTCCTGCTTCAGTGTGCACAATGTCTTCGATCACAGTCATTAGAAACTTGATTTTAACTGTCCCATGTCATGTTTGCAGATTCCCATTGCAACCAGTGGAATCCGGGCCCTGGGTTTCCTCGTCCGACACCAGCTTCGGTCCGAGGGCGGCAGCAGCATGTCACAAAGAATCATCACACAGTTTGTCAAGGTAAAGAATAAAACAGAACGAAGGGAATGTTGTCTTCAGTAATGCTGATTTCTATAGAAATAATTTCGTAAGTAACTTTGTAGTGTGGTGCCATGACTGTGATAATACTTGTAAACAAAGTACAGTTGCTGACAAAAGACGCTGTTACTTTTAAGTGTAAAAAAAAGTTATTATGTCAGACAAAATAGCTCAAAGACACAGATCAGCAGCTGTAACAAGTCCGTCAATCATTTCTAGTGTGGATTTTGGTTAATTAAAGCCTGATTAAGCAGCCCATTTGCTGTTTATATTTGTTTAAATGATTTTAATGAATTAAAGCCTCATTAAGCAACAAGCATTTGCATAAAACACACAATGCTATATTTAAACGATGGATACACACAAAGTAATCCCACAGTAATGTAACTAAGACTTTCTTGTAGTAACTGGTGGTGGTTTAACTCATTTTAAGTTTTTTAATTGACCTTTATTTAACCAGGAAAGTCCCACTGAGATTCAGAATAGTCCCGAGGGGGAGGGGAGGCAGTAACAGACATGTTTGTAGAGGTAGGGGAAACAGGAGTACCTGGAGGAAACCTACGCAGACTAGAGATCGACCGATATATCAACTGGCCGATATTTGGCAAAAATTAATATCAGCCTCAATTTTGGTCATTAAGGCCGATTTTTAAAATGTATTTTATATATATTTTTTATTTCTTTATAGTTATTCAGCTTCACATTTTTGTAATGAAAGAAACTAGAAAACAATAATTATCGTAAAGAAAAAGTCAGTTTTTTGATCAGGCACCGCCTGGGCAGCCATAGCCGAGAAGGACCTCTACACACACTAGAGCAGGGGAGCAGAAGAAGGGAGAAAGAATAAATACATCAGATAGGTGGATTGCCATTGTAATGTTAAATAAATGTTTATCAAGTAATATACTTCTGTATTAATCATTAGACAGTATTTAAGTATGTACTTTTATTTTTATTCTGTATTTGTTGTCCTGCTGCATTTAAAATGTATATATCGGCCTAAAATATCGGGATCTGAAATCGCATCGGCTGTCCAAACGCAAACATTTTTTTTTTAATTAAAAAATAAATAAATAAATCGGTATCGCCATTCCAAAAACCCATATCGCACGATCTCTAACACAAACACAAGGAGAACATGCAAACTCCACATAGAAAGGCCACGGTTCGACTGGGAATCAAACTCTTACTATGAGGCCATAGCGCTAACCGCTGCGCCACCGTTTAGCCTTAATTACATTTACTTAATTAGGTTAAAACTTATTACGTAATTTGCAGCAAACTACTTTTTCAACATCCCCCCCCCCCCCCCCCCCCCCCCCCCCCAACAGGGATCAGAACCAATAATAAGTGTAGCAAAGGACAGGTGACAGTCATGTGTTTCCCACCTCAGGATTATATTTTGTTTAATTTGTGTGTGTTATGTTCTCAGTGTCTGCAGAACCAGTCCAGTGACATCAGGCTAGTGGCAGAGAGAGTGCTGTGGTGGGTTTTAAGGACCCTTCCACTCCTGCGATGGAGGCGGGACTTATGAAACCTCTGATCAAAACCCTGCTGGACAACACCAAGGACAAGAACACCACAGTCCGAGCCCAGAGCGAACACACCATCGTCAATCTGCTGCGGTTAAGACAAGGAGACGAAACTATGCAGGTGAGAAGGAGCTGATACTCACAGGGGTTTACTCTAACATATAACTAGGGCTGCAACAAGTTAATAAAAATAATCGCCAACTAATTATGTAATCTAATAATCGCTAAGTGGTCTATCTATTGAGCTGTGGAAAACCCTCAGATCAAATAGAAATGGGCTCTGTGCACAGAAGTCAGTTGGCTTATTTATTTCAAAAATGTCTTGCCGGCAGGTTCATTTCCTGTTTAGTTCTTTTCTATGAGGTTTTCACTATGTCAGCCTAAAATAAAAATTACTAAAATCAGGCCGTAAACAGTGAATTGTTGTTGGTTTTTTTTTTTGAAACTTGTTAAATACTTTACAAATGAGGAGTATGTTTCACCAAAGGTCCAAAAGTGTGTGTATAAAATGATGTGTTTGTCTGTCATTGCTAACACTAAAGTCTGACAATTTGAAAATAAATCACACAGGGTCAATTGCATGAAAATGTAAATTTTGAAGTGAAAACTAGTTTGCCTGGTTTAATGTTGTCAGATGTTTGGTGAAATCTTTCACCTAGACTGTTTAAGTTTGTAGTTGTATTTTTTTCCAGCAAATATGACGTATGTAGAGGTGAACCCACAACTGTTACCTAGTACCACATTGTAAATGTGGGTCAAAATCCACATAAATGACACAGATGTTAGGATTTAACAAATGACAATATTTTGTAACTTAAACTGTGCTAAATGATTATTTAACTCCAGGAAACTGTCAGTTGTGTGTAAATTGTCTTTGCATTTTGGCACTTTTTGACGACACATTTGGAAGGATTCTGTTTTAGAACTCAATACTTTCTGTAAGTTTCACCTTTTATATGTCAATTTCTTTATAATTTGCAACTTAATTGCTGTAAAATTCTGATCAATATTTACTCAAGTCAAATCTAGAAAAATGTGTATTCTGTCATATGGGCTTTAGGTTGCAAATTATAAAGAAAGTGACAAATAAAAGTTGAAAATTACAGGAAGTATTCTGAGTTGTAACAGAATCCCTCCACATGTCATCAAAAACACAGTGAGTTTACACAAAACAGACTGTTTTCTTCAATCATTGAATCGTTCTAAGTGTTATATCATTTGTCAAATCATAAAATCTGTCATTTAAGTGGGTTTTGGCTCACATTTTAAATGTGGTTGCTAGGTAACATTGTGGGTTCACCTCTATATATTATTTGATGGACAAAATACAACTACAAACCTCAAAAATGGCCAATCTAGGTGAAAACAAGCTAATTGTTTAGTGAAATCTTAAATATAATCTGAAAATATGGTCAAACCTGTCATACCACTTTAAACACAGCTCTATTTAAACTTGTCTTTAGTTCTTTTGACTGCAACTGAAATCACCCTTTACCTTCCTAATACATTTTTTTCCATCGTACCCTCAGACCATCACTGCTATCCTAGACTCTGCAAGCAACGACCTGCTGTCAGAATGCCATCGTCGATCTTTGAAGAAAATTTCCAGCCTACCAGACTCCAATGAAGAGATTGACGATACTATTTTAACGTGATGGACTATACTCTCAGCCTCAATCAAAACGACTCCAAACTGTCACTGCACGAGGACGCCTAAACATCTCCCTTCAAAAGCCCAAATCAACTTGTCAACATTTAGGAATTTTTTCAATAAACCTTTTTGTGTCACTTTAAACCATTATTTTATAGGCCTTTACATTCGTTTTACTATAAATTTTTTTTTTTTACCCTTACACCGTAACGTGTGTGCTATTATAGAATCATGAGGCCAATCATTCTGGATTTTGAGCGTTTGTCATTCATTTTTACCAAATTTTGTGAAGTTGTGAACTGTCCCTAAGCACCAGCTCACTTCTGTGTTTTACTTCTGCTGAGTTTCTAAGGCATGTGGTGAGATTGTTTTGGCTAATTCAACCTCTATAAGAATACTATGTTCTTATCAGTGATGCGGTTGTAAAATAAAAAAAAGTGATTTTCAGACATTGTGTGAGATGGATATTTTTGTTTTTCCTGTCTTGGCTAAAAAATGACTGACATTTTGGAGAATGCTTGTCAGAAATGTTTGTGGGGTTAGGCTTTAGGTGAAAACAGGACTTTGATCACTTGAGCCTTATAAATTATTGATAAGGAAGGACTATTATGATAAAGTTAAATGCTCATTAACATAGACTTTGCTTAATCGTCTCTTTAAAGTTTGTGTCTCTAGTTTTCAAACAGTGAAAGGGGGAAGTGGGGTATTTAAACTTTCAGTGAAGCTAACCACCTAAACTCCTCCACAAACAAGTTTTAAACGGGACCCTATGTATTTTAGGAATAACTTCAATATACAGTATATAGATCAGAAATTTACATTTAGCTTAGAAATAGAAAGGGGTCCTTCCTTTCTGTGCAAAACTGCAGAACGGATAAGCTCCGCCTCTTCATTGTGAGTGATTTAATGTAACAAGCAGCAGATTTTAAATGTGTCATTTTTATTGTAAAGTGGCTCAGAGACTATTTTGAACCATACATGCTTTACGTTAAATCTGAATTTATTGAACAATCACAAATACAGACAAGTGAGCGGGATAGGTGGTAGGTGAGGACACTCAACCATCAGCTACAGAACATACAAGATTACTCAACATGCAGGAATCATTCTTAACAAAACTTTGAGTAACCTAATGATGAGAGAAGGCCGTTATTATAACAAGGTTAAAAACTTAAAACAAAAAGATGTGTCTCCTTTGAACTAAATTACCCTCCGGAAAAGCACAAAAGATGAAAGGAGGGGCTGAGGGTGGAGAGCAGCAATGTGACTGATTTGAGTTGAGTTTGTGCTCACAGTTTTGAGTGGAACATCAATGCTGATGTCAGAGTCTAGAAATGACACAGGCCTTTGCATGGAAGGTTTATTGACTATTTTGACCTGAAACTTGCCACTTTATCAGTTTGCACTAAAACAGACAAAAACAACCAAAAATAAATAAATAAAAATTAGTATGCAATGTATTGAAACACATAGGCCCAGTAAAAATGTTTTTGTGTTTAAAAATGTTGTGTCTTGATACAAACTTTTGTCGACGGGCCAAATACTGTTCATAATCTTGCGTTTGAATTATTAGTCCACTGTTGTTATTTTTTAATTTATTTTGCATGATTCCCAATTAGAATATGTCTTTACATTTATTTAATTTCTACATTCCAACATATACATGGTGTATATTATTACAATCTATAGCTATAATTTTTGTTAACAATTTGGCCATTTAAAATTCGACTTTATTTTGTGATTTTCTTTGGCCAAAGTCTATCTCTTCGTTTTATAGGAGTGATAGAGCTCTCTAATATCACATATTTGCTTGTAAGATAATACAGGGATAGTCTATCTCAGAAGCAGAGGCCCTTTGCTTTGCTGTCCTGGTCCCTGGGAAACTACCACATTTACCCCCCAGTGCGACACCCCTAATTCTAGTGCAAAGCCTAATTATTCGTGCATATCCCTAAACTATATTAGAATAATTTACCTAAACCACACTGCAAACATGCTGAATACACCGCTGTGTACCTGTAGTCTGCAGTAGAGGCTGGTGCTGTGGCTGAGTCTGCGCACTGAGGCCCGGGTCACAGTTGGGTGCAGTTCCACAGAAGCAGAAGGAAGCGGAGTTTCCGGCTGTTTGCAGCGCACAGAGGACCGCTGACGCCGCGAAACCCGACACAAACGCCGCCGGTCCGGGGGGCCTCCACGTCCAACATCGGCGCGGTCGTTTGCTTTGACACTGGGGGACCTGGGACTTGTCTCGAGCATTATAGGCCGGCTTGTGATTGGAGCGACAGCGGACAAACGAGCAGCACAAGGCGGGCGTGAGCCACCACAGCTACCGGCGGCAATGGCCAGGGACTACGATTACCTCTTCAAGCTGCTCATCATCGGTGACAGCGGTAAGCGAGCCCGGGGATGTGTGACGGGAAGTGGGCCGCTGCTTGCTCGTACAAGGATTTAGGGACGAGCACAGCGCCGAGTCTTAAGTTCACTGCACAGATGCGTAAATGAAACAGTTGGTGAATAGTTTTCTGCACAAGCGTGTCTTAATTTCAATGCAAATGCGCCATAGACGTGCGCGCCGCGGGGAGAGGGCGGAGGTGTCCGGGCTGGGCATGTTCAGGCCGGATATCGCCTCACATTACGGCCTCTGCATTTCCTTTTACCTAAGACCTGGCTTTGCCACACTCTAACGCTTTAAACTAACACGACACGGTGAACTATACCACTGTAACATTTAAGTTATTCTCTTTTATCTACAATGTTTGTTCATTAGCTTGCTAAGGCTAGCTAAAGTTATGCTAACCTGATGCTAACATCTACAGAGCCGTGTTGCCAGATTGAGGTACTTGTGAACTGGGATTTTCTGTGCAGGTTATTCTGATGTGAAACATTTATAGCAACACTTGGAAAACATTTATTTAGGTTAAATTAATTCTACAATTAATATGCCCACAGTTAAAATGTTCTTGCTGCTGTGTCTGAATGAAATGAGATTTTGATCTGTCTGTGTAGCTAATCACAAAAGCGAAAGCAATAAATTGCAGATGATATTTGTCTGACTGCTTATTGCTTGCACAAACCAAACCATTATTTTGGCCTTTAGCCAGAACACTCGTATGACACTAGTAAAGTCATACAGACTTGTTATTTAGCCTGTTAACAAGCTGGCTCTGTAAAGTAGAGGAATGTTGCATGCTGTCTGGTTGTCACGTCAGGCATTGGGTATTTCATAGGGTTAATTTAAATTTTAGTGAAAATTGTACCATATCTAACATATAATTAAATCAGCACAACTTCTTCAATCATCTAATTATAAAAACCCCACAACGTAGGCTTTTCTTAATTGAAAACAGGTGTTTTGTCTAGCAGCAAATGTTAGCTGCTCATGGCCCAGTGTAAATTGACATTCAGTGATGCACAATGTGACTGAGGCTCTGCTCTGGCACAGCTGGCCCTTTGGTGCCCATCACACTGGGGCCACTGTCCCTTATGAAGAATGTGCCTGGGTCCACCACTGTCTGAGCAGTAAACTGTAAATAAGACTGTGTAACAAACCGCCTGACTTTTGGTTCAAAGTTCTCTCTAATACCCTGAATACGATCTTTGACTGTGTGCAGTAACAGGCATTTTATTATCTTAATATTATGGTTGAAATACAATGCAGGATGTACAGAAAGCATTGTAATATTATAGCAGGAATTACAATAAGTTATTGTTCTTAACATATTAATTAAAAAATTTGACAAAAAAAAGTCTAAATTGAGATTAGTAACCTTTATGTCACTTTAACTGGTTTGTCCCGCAAATTGCAGTGTTGTAACAGCATAGAAACATGCAATAAAAGAAAATCATTATTTGTAAAGGCTTAGATTGAAATTTTTTTTTAATAATTTACTTTTATTTATCACGCTGTTCAGGGGATGCAAAATTACAAAGTTATAGTAGGCTAAAACTTGTACAATAAGTTGGCTGAGCACAGTGTAATATGTAACAGAATAAATAATCGATCAAATTCCATCAGTATATTCTAGTACACTATCTGGCTATGATTATGAACAGCTGTAGCATAATAGTAAAGAACTAGTGAAAAATATCATGTTAAGTGTCTTTAGCATTATGACTGTTGTTGTTGTTGTTGCTGATGTTAACATTCAGATCAGCATGAGAGAAGGAAATAAATAGCAATGGATAAATCAAAGATTACCAAGTACCCCCTTAACCAGGGGTTTCCAACCTTTTTTGCCAGGAGAGCTACTTTTGCAAAAGGAAACTGGCAGCGAGCTACTACTTTTAGCAATGACAAAAAAATGTAACTGTAGCATTGTAAAGAGCTTTTATGAAAATTGATCCTATTTCTAGAAGTGGACACAATTCGGCATCTAAAGATACATTTACAATAGAAAATAAATGTAATAAATCAAATTTGAGTAATAAAGAATAATTTGTCAGTGGAACTTTTAATATTTAAAAGTTGTTCAGGAGCTCGCTAAAGGATGTTTCTAAAATCCTTGGGCGAACTACTGCTAGCTCCCGAGCTACAGGTTGGAGACCCCTGCCCTAAGCTCTCTGAATACCCTTAACTTGTGGTTTAAATAAATAAATGTTTTGTTAATTATGCAATTTCAATAATTGCCTTCATGTTGTCTTGTTTTTTTGAATAATAATCCTAAAATTCTTCCAAATTTTCAAAATTGTCCTCAAATACTTATTTTAGTCTTCCTGAACCCATTACAAGTATTCATAGATAAATGCTTGCACAATTCCAGTTGTCACAGTGATAGATAATATCAGATTAGGCTGCAACTAACAATTATTTTAGTAATCAATTAGTGGTGTGATTATTCTTTCGATTAATCGATTAGTTGTTTAGAATGCAGAAATTACTGAATACAAGATTTTTGCCAAATTTAAGCTATAATAATGTCGCTTGAGGATGTCCTGGAGATGTAGATTTTAGGATTGTCAAAAATATCTGAAAGTCTGATGCTAATCAACACCACAACTGGTACCAAAACTAGACTTATTTGAACATGTAATGATAAAAAATACAGTTTGCATGAAAAAATTTGATATTTTCTGATGAGTTTTAGTAAAAAACCTTTATCAAAACTAGCTTAAAACCAAAATATTTACTTAAAGAACGTGTTTGTAATTTGTTGAAATCTATTATAGAGAAATCTGATGTAAAGAGAGCATTTTTAATGATCATTATGGAATCATAATTAGGCTTCATCAAGAATAGATTCTATTTCTTTGGATTAAACTTGAGTTTGAAATGTAGTATCATAAAAACACAGGTAACCATTGTTTGATTACTAAATTAGTTGGTGATTATTTCAATCATCAATTAGTTGAGATGAATCGATTAACTGTTGCAGCCCTATATCAGATAAAGTGACTTCAGTGAGAGCTACAAATAAAATAAAACTTATGTATGCCTATTGTTTTTTTCTTATACTTGTACTTTATCTCCGGTTGTTACTTCTTTAAGGACAGAAAACATTGACTCATTATTTCAAAAGACAGTCTAAGAATAGATTTGTCAAAATAGACAAGGCATGACTGGTGTTTTATATCCTTCAGACCTGGAGGGATGTTTCACCTCAGAAGCTCGGCGCAAACAGAACTGAACCAAAAACTCAACTAGCACTTTGAAGATCATTGTTCAGTCCGACAAAGGAGTGAAGCGCTTTATGTCGTAACCAATCAAACAAGAGCTGACAATGACACAATAGTCGGGACAGTTTGAATCGGACCCACCCACGTCTCGGGCCACAGACGACTGCCTCTCTCCACCTTTTTACTTTTGTAACACGACGACGCAGTGACAGTGAACGCATCCCACTCCCGCTCCTCCTCGCCTTGTCTTTTATGAAAAAAAACAGATATAGTTTCATCAAGTCCCCAAAAAAAATCGCAGCGTTCTCTTGTCTCGAGTTACAGAAATAGTTCAGGACGAAACGTAGCTCTAGGCACTGTTTAATTAAGAGTGTTATTCAAGACTCGGTACACACCTCTCATATGTGACAGAGAATCCTTGGTAATGATGTGAAGAAGAGACAAATTGCCTAGCTGCTTTTGTCAAACTTTGCACTTGTCAGTTTAGGTCACCCTTTTGCAGTGATGAGGAAAGAGGGAAACGTGTTACTCCTGCTACCTGTTCAAATATATTTGCCACGTGCTACTGCAATGTAAATAGATACTAGGATTAGAGCAATATTGACAAGAATGGATATCTTGATCATTTTTTGACACTTCTTGATTACGATATTCAAACAATATCATTTCAAACAAACCAGAAAATGTTCAAACAGATATTTAAGTGTATTATTTGTAAGTTTAATGATCAGTAAAATTAGGCAGAAGTTGACAAAAGACATTTTTGGTCAATAAATTAGTCGACTAAAAGGGCCACCTTTCTCCAAACTAGTTGAGGCAATCGATTAGTTGTTTAGAATGCCAAGGTCACATGATATTTATACGAATTTCAATTAGGATGCACCGATCCGATACCTAGATCGGATATCGGTGCCGATCCAGGACATTTTGCTGGATCGGGTATCGGCTCCATGATATCGGTTCAGCCGATATAATGGCTGTGCCTTTAATGGACATAATGAGACTAATTTACAGGCTGGTGTTGATCCAAAGCAATTCATAATATTGGGCATTTTATTCAGATTAAGTTGTTAAGTTGTGACTTGTACTATAAACAACAGTTACATAACACAATATGACCAAATGTATTAAGTTTTTATAAGAAAAAGAAGCAATTTCAGTCCTTTCACTAGTATCGGTTGATATCGCGTATCAGCAGATAGTTAAAGCCAAATGTCGGGATCGATATCGGAACAGAAAAAGCTGGATCGGTGCATCCCTAATTTCAATCCAGACAAAGCTAAAGTATTGTTGCTTGACCACATTTAGGAGTTGATGCAGAATAGTTTTTTCCATCAAACATGAGCAAAACAAATACTAAAAATGGTCTCAAATTAAATTGTGACTTCATCACTGAATTTAGCAGCACTTATTTTAATTTGAGCAATGTTTTTTCCTGTCAGAATCACTTTGGTTAACATTTACTCAATGTCAGTTGTAGCACTGACTTATTCTAAGATTGTGCAGTAAAGTTTCATGTCATCTGTTTTGTAAGTGCAAATGGGTAGTTATAAAACGTCTTTTTTCAGTTCATGCATGTTTGGGAACCTATAAAGTTAACAGTTATTCGATTACTAAATCAGATGACGATTAATCGATTAACTTGTTGTAGCCCGAGTTGTTAAGCACATTAATAGGGCTTTTCCATTAGTACCTGCTTGGCCCTGCTCTACTTTACTCAGCACGACTTAGCCCTGATGCGGACCTTTTGCATTTGGGGCTGATCCTGGGACCAGGGGTCTCATTTATAAAAGAGTGCGTAAAAATCTACTTGGAAAAGCTACTACGAAAAAAACTGAGATTTGTCCTGAGTGAAAAATGATCCAGATTTATAAAACCTTCCGTAAGCGCTGTTTTCTGACTGAGCAGTAGAAAACTGCGGCCAGGATCCCGCCTCAGGCCACGCCCCTTCACACTTCCGTCTCACCATAAACGGATACGCAAATGAGCAATTTAAATAAACATGAACTGATAATGAGTGAGTTTGACTGACAGAGGGAGGAGCAGAGGAGACACGCTGCAGCGGCACACATCACACAGGCTCAGGGGAAGTTGATTCAAGAGTGATCGTTGCTTCTCTGAGACACTTTTACACACTGACATTGAAAACACACTGTTACTGAAAACACACCGTCACTTTAAACACGTTGGTACTTTATCGGAACAAATGCTTTGGTGCAGCTGTAAAGATCGTTAAACGGACATGAAAAGGGGAAAAGTCATACCCCCACATGCAGGCGGGGGTTTGTGTGCGTAAAAGGGCGTGTCCGCGCTGTGGCCCGGGGTTTGGGAAGAAGCGGCGACTTGAGGAAAAGACTGTGAGAATGCCGCCAAACACATAATATAGTGTAAACTTTACCGTAACCTCTTCCTGCTCAGAGCTTCAGTTGAAAGCAGAATCCCAAATGATGCCGCCAAACAAGTCCGAGAAATAAAATATATAATCCATCTTTCTCCATTTCCTATTTTTGCAGGTAAAGAGGAAAAAGTGTCGAAAGCAAATGTTGCGTCGCTCCTTTGTTAAAGTGCCACGTGTGCTGATTCATTTGCAGCACATTTGTTTTGAGTGGTTTCTGAACTACAAATGCTCTCTCTCTGAGCGGGGCTAAGCCGGGTAGAGTCAAGTAGAGCCGAGCAGAGCAGACACTAATGGAAAAGCCCTATTACATCTTCTCTTATCCAGTTACTTTGTTTTATTTAGTTGATTCAGTTAGCAGTGTTTCATACGATCAGGTTTTTTCAGTAAACCTTATCTTTACCTGTTTGACCACATCTTCTCAAGCTCATTGACATTTAAATTCCGCTGTATTAGCATCGTGTTTGTTTCCGTTCCCTTAAGAATCCTGGTTAGTCTGTGTTTACATCTGAAGCACTGAAAATAAGCAGCCGCTTATACTGTATCTGTGGATTATAATGTACTGTAACGCGTGAGAAAGCTAAACACTGGTAATTCCCACCTTTACCACGCTTTTAAAGGCTTTGTACCTGATTTGTCCCAAAACATAAACAACTGAACTACTTCATGTTTTGCTCTCTTAATATTCGTCCTGAACTTCCTATTTATTCACCACAATGACTTGATACTGTTTTTTGCCACTTTCATATCAAATGTATATCCAATTTTTAATATAGTAAATATTGGATTCAAGGTATTAAACAATTTAATATTTTTACCTGTTGTAAATCAATAAATTGTTTTATAGGGCTGTAGTCAACCAAAGAAATTCTTGGTCGACTAAAGACATGTCCCATCGACCGATTAGTCGACTAAAAAGGGGGCGTGGCTAAAGCTCTGAAGCTAACAAAAATATAGTTTGATCTGACAATTTATCTGACGCAAAAAGGCAAAAGTGCAATGGAGTTCATGCAAAAACAACAATTTACACAGAAAATGAATATGACAGTGTGTTTATATAAAAAAAGGCAGAGTTTAGATTCTGGGCCCGAGCCCGTGCAGGCCCAACAACTACGTGAGAAATGTGGGCCGGCCATGTTCGGGCCAAGACGTAGAGCCGCACTGAACACGTGCGCTTCGCGGATGATTGACAGCCGCGTCAGAACACAGCGCAAAACCACCGCAGTGATAAAAAAAAGTCAGCGTTTAGGTGGCCAAGTACGGCGCGAGACTGAGTGAGGAGAGAGAGAGAGAAGACTTGTGAATAAGCGCGGAGCAGGTAAAAGAGAAAGAAGAACGAAATACGGGGAAGGCACGTCTTTCGTTTCATCCGCGGATCAAGTAAAAGGTGAGGAAGAAGCAGAGAGAAAGTGCGCACGTTACGCTCGCGGGAGAAAAGAAGGAACAAGAGGGAGGGAGGGACGGAGGGAGAGAGGGAGAGAGAGAGAGAGAGAGAGGAATGTGCGGTGGAGGAAGCGGCGAGACACACTTACATTAAACACGTTGGACATCATAAGAAGCTTTTTCTGTCATTAAAATGCCAGTTCAGTGAGTGGGCGGGGCGGGCTCTCTTCGGGCTCGGGCTTAGGCACAGGTTCCGGTCGGGTTCGGACACGACGTGCGCGGGCTCGGGCTGGGTCGACTAATATAAATTTTGGTCGACTAAAGCCCCATCGACCGATTAATCGACTAAACGACTAAAGAACTACAGCCCTATTGTTTTATAAGAATTGACAATGCAGCAGGCTTGTGGTTTTGACTCAAAGCACATGTCCCAATGTGACAGACTAGCAGCGGAGCTATAAGTCTGCACAAATGCGCGGGTCTGTTTCATGTAAACTATTAATATAACAGCTTTGAGTGCCGTATCTGCAGCTCGTGTGATTTTTTTCAGAGCTCGAGTCATTTCGCAGCATTAGCTCTGTGGGTGCTTCGTAAATTTGTCCCTCATAAGTAGGACTGTAGTCGACTAAAGAAATCCTTGGTCGACTAAAGACATGTTCCGTCGACCGATTAATCGACTAAAAAGGGGGCGAGGCAAAACTAAAAAGTAGTGTTGTCAAAAATATTCTAAATTAATGCTAAAACTGGTATCGAAACTAGATACTCAGTTGAACAAATACAAATAAAATTACTGGGACAAAAATTTAGACCAAATTGATATTTTCTGTGAAAAAAAAATTGGTAATTAAAAAACAAATAATTAAAAGAAAAAAAGAAAGAAAGAAAAAGCTTCATCAAAACTGTTTAAAAAAAAAAAAAAAGTTTGATCATATTCTTGCTTTTTGTGTTGAAAATGGCAGTCCATTGTATAAAAAATCTGACTTTCTTGAAAAGACATTCTAATTCTCATGGTGGTATCAAGATTGGTATTGAGAATCAATTCTTGTCCTTAGTATCAAATCCAGGTTAAAATTTTAGCCTTGTGATAACTGCAAAAAAAAATTAATTATGTGAAGTTCTTTCAAAAACTATAGTTTATACATAAATGAATGAGAAACAGTGTTTAAATAAAAAAGGTAGATCAGACTAGTGATTTTGTTGCTGTTGAAACAATCCTTACAATCTAAATATAAAATGAGTCGACTAATAAAATTTTGATCGACCAAGACTTCCATCAATCGATTAATTGACTAACAACTAAGAATCTACAGCCCTACTCATAAGAGACTTATGAGTAGGGCTGTAGATTTAGTTGTTTGCTTTGCTGTTTTATGATCTTTGCTTGTTTTATGATCTCGGCTCTACGCGTTCTTACAAACACAAGTCTGCTCCAAAGACAGACTCGTTTCCAGACTCGTTACTCCCGCTGTTTTCCTCCTTTCTGCTTGAGCTCAAGCTGTGGCAGCGGTGCATCTAGGAGTAAGTTCCATCTGAAACAAGCGCTGGCATAGTTCCGCCCGCTCCGCACCCAGGTTCATGCCGTTTTTTTATAAAAAATTACAAATCAAACAAATTATCCAGGCAAAAAATTGCTTTTTTTGTAATCAATTTACTCAATGAATCATTTCAGCCCTAAATGCATCGGAAAAAAAAATCACAATCACAATATTGCCCAGACCTATTTGAGATGTATGCTAATGCAGAAGTTTACATGACAAAGTTAAAATTGCATTTAAATTTCCATGCTGAATTTAAGAGCTGTACATTACAGACCAGTAAAAACTATAACTGGTCTACTTCTGATATCTGTGCCGTGATTGGCGGCGCACAAAAGGTGCAGCGGCCCGGGGGCTCACTGCAAACGTAATTTCGTTGTACAATGACAATAAATCTTTCTGTTCTGATTAGAAACAATATGTCTGCCAGTGGCGATTTGGGCACAGTTAAGGCTTGAAACAATATCTACATCTGGTTAAAGTGATTGAAGTTATTTCAATAAAAAAGTGTGAGCAGCCAGATGAATTATAACTTGTCGTTGTGTTTCTGTCTTTCAGGAGTGGGAAAAGCAGTCTTCTTTTGCGATTTTGCAGACACAACACTATTTCAGGTGAATGCCTGCTTCTTCTTACGCAGATGATATTTTATAATCCTGTTTACTGATCTGTCTACGNAAGCGCTCATGACTATATGGATTGACCGGAGAACATGCCGACTTGGTCTTATTCATCAGGTTTCTGCACTTAAAACCACGACAAAAAACAACAAAAGAAAAATTAAAAAATATTGTATGCCTGCGTATTGAGAGAGCAGTTCAATAACCTATGAAAAATGAGTTTTGTTTAAAAATTTGTTATCTGATTACCAAAAAACTTTTAGTTGACCGCGGCCCAAATAACTCGTTCATAATCTTGCGCGTGTCTGTAAATTAGTTATAGTCCACTATGTTGTTATTTTTAATTTCATTTTTTGCAATCACATTTCACAAATTAATGCACGAATATATGTCGTTTACTATTGCATTTAGTTTTAATCTGTCACATTTCGTCTAGAGACACGTAACACCGATGATGAGACTCATAATTACAACTCCTATCGCGCTATTAATTTTTACATCGTGTAATCCAATTTATCTGTCCATTCTATAAATATCGAACTTGAAGCTACTTTTATGATTCTTTACGGCCAAAGTCCTATCTCTCCGTCTATCATATATAGGTGAGTGATACAGGCATCCCTCTAATATCACAAATAGTGATGTCCGATAGTAATAAATACAGGACAGTTCTATCTTCAGATAGCCAATAAGAGAACAATAACATGCTTTTGAGTGCCCTTTGACTGTTCTCTTGTCCAACCTCGCTAGATTAATTACGCACCACCTTATTACCCCAACCCTAGTGTGCGACACACCCATCATATTCTAGTGAGCAAATGACCCCGTAATATATCTGTACGTCATTATTCCCAATAAACACTAAAATTAAGAAAATAACATTTAACACTATGACACCACACTATATGCAAACCATGCTGAAATTAATGCGTTGTACTTCAGATGAACGTAGAGGCCGGTTTGTGAGTTGCGCACTGAGGCCGGGCACCAGTTGTGCGCAGTTTTCCAACCAAACCTCGAGCCAGATATATGGTAACGCAGACACACGGGTTTTCCGCCTCTTTGCGGCAGCGCACAGACGGACCGCTGACTCGTCGAAAGCCCGACCCCATATTTACGCGCCACTCCGGAGGCCCCTCCACGAATCCAACATGCGGCCGCCGTGGTCGTCTGACTTTGACCACTGGGGCACCACTGGGACCTCTGCCTTCGGAAGTACACAATACAGCGGACTTGTGCAATATGCCGAAGCCGACAGCGCGACACACGATTTGTGCGGCATTCGTACAGCGTGCGTATGAGTGCCACCCAACGAGCCTACCGCGGCTAAATAAGGCCCAGGACTACGATTACCTTCTTCAAGCTGCTCATTCATTCGAGTGACATCTGAGCTAAGGAGGCTGCAAGCCCGGGGTAGGGTGGGGTGAGCGGATTGAAGTTGTACCGCGAGAAAGTGCATGTGCGGCTGGGACTTGACGCACTCTCGTACTACAGGATCATTAAGTGGGACTAGCACTAGCGACCGAGTCGTAAGTTCACTGACAACATATGCGTCAGGAGTTTCTTGATAGAGACACTTATGACCGTTAAATAATATATTTTTCAAGCACAATGCCAGTGATGTCATGTAAAATTTCCACGATAGCAAATAGCAAAGGACGTGCGCGCCGCGAGGGAGATGGGTCGCGAATGTGCGTCACGGGCTGGGCGCACGATCTCCAGGCCTGGATATGTCGCGCGCTCCAACACTGCTCACTGGTCACTCTTGCATTCTTCATTACCCTAGCCTGGCTTATGACACGACTATAGAACCTTTCTCTAAACCAAGAGACGCATAACTAAGCTTCTCAACGACACGAGGGTAGGAACATATACCATCATGTGAAATACAATTAATCTATCTATTATTATTTCAAGTCCAAATTCTTTTCATCTACAGAATGTTTTGAATTCAAATTTATGAGCTATTTGCTTATAAATAGGTACACCTATACGTCTATAATTTTGCTACCTCTAAGCTGATTGGCCTATAAACCAGTCTACAGAGCCGATGTTGCCAGGATTTCGCGAATTCACTCTTTCCAAGGAGTATATATCTTTATTTTTTAGATCTATTGCAGGATTATCTGTGGCTAACCAGTTTTATTTTCTGATGTTGGATAACATTTTATAGCAACTGCTTGCGAAACATTATTTAGGTTAAAATTAATTCAACTAATTTAATATGCCCACAGTTAAAATGTTCTTGCTGCTGTGTCTGAATGAAACTGAGATTTTGATCTGTCGGTGAAGTCTAATCACAAAAGCGAAAGCAATAAATTGCAGATGATATTTGTCTGACTGCTTATTGCTTGCACAAACCAAACCATTATTTTGGCCTTTAGCCAGACACTCGTATGACACTAGTAAAGTCATACAGACTTGTTATTTAGCCTGTTAACAAGCTCTGTAAAGTAGAGGAATGTTGCATGCTGTCTGGTTGTCACGTCAGGCATTGGGTATTTCATAGGGTTAATTTAAATTTTAGTGAAAATTGTACCATATCTAACACATAATTTAAATCAGCACAACTTCTTCAATCATCTAATTATAAAAACCCCACAACGTAGGCTTTTCTTAATTGAAAACCAGGTGTTTTGTCTAGCAGCAAATGTTAGCTGCTCATGGCCCAGTGTAAATTGACATTCAGTGATGTACAATGTGACTGAGGCTCTGCTCTGGCACAGCTGGCCCTTTGGTGCCCATCACACTGGGGCCACTGTCCCTTATGAAGAATGTGCCTGGGTCCACCACTGTCTGAGCAGTAAACTGTAAATAAGACTGTGTAACAAACCGCCTGACTTTTGGTTCAAAGTTCTCTCTAATACACTGAATACGATCTTTGACTGTGTGGCAGTAAACAGGCATTTTATTATCTTAATATTATGGTTGAAATACAATGCAGGATGTACAGAAAGCATTGTAATATTATAGCAGGAATTACAATAAGTTATTGTTCTTAACATATTAATTAAAAAATTTGACAAAAAAAAGTCTAAATTGACATTAGTAACCTTTATGTCACTTTAACTGGTTTGTCCTGCAAATTGCAGTGTTGTAACAGCATAGGAATAGAAACATGGAATAAAAGAAAATCATTATTTGTAAAGGCTTAGATTGAAATTTTCTTTTAATAATTTACTTTTATTTATCACGCTGTTCAGGGGATGCAAAATTACAAAGTTATAGTAGGCTAAAACTTGTACAATAAGTTGGCTGAGCACAGTGTAATATATATGATATAATATATATGATCAATAACGTTCCATCAGTATATTCTAGTACACTATCTGGCTATGATTATGAACAGCTGTAGCATAATAGTAAAGAACTAGTGAAAAAATATCATGTTAAGTGTCTTCAGCATTATGACTGTGTTGTTGTTGTTGTTGTTTGTTGCTGATGTTAACATTCAGATCAGCATGAGAGAAGGAATAAATAGCAATGGATAAATCAAAGATTACCAAGTACCCCCTAAGCCAAGGGTCTCCAACCTTTTTTGCAGGAGAGCTACTTTTGCAAAAGGAAACTGGCAGCGAGCTACTACTTTTAGCAATGACAAAAAAATGTAACTGTAGCATTGTAAAGATGCTTTTATGAAAATTGATCCTATTTCTAGAAGTGGACACAATTCGGCATCTAAAGATACATTTACAATAGAAAATAAATGTAATAAATCAAATTTGAGTTATAAAGAATAATTTGTCAGTGGAACTTTTAATATTTAAAAGTTGTTTTCAGGAGCTTGCTAAAGGATGTTTCTAACATCCTTGGGCGAACTACTGCTAGCTCCCGAGCTACAGGTTAGAGAACCCTGCCCTAAGCTCTCTGAATACCCTTAACTTGTGGTTTAAATAAATACATTGGTTTGTTAATTGAACAATGTCAATAAATGCCTTCATGTTGTCTTGTTTTTTTGAATAATAATCCTAAAATTCTTCACAATTTTCAAAATTGTCCTCAAATAACATTTTTTAAAATTTAGATAATACTTAATTTAGTCTTCTTGAACTCATTCCGAGTATCCATTGATAAATGCTTGCACAATTCCAGTTGTCTTTGACACAGTGATAGATCATATCAGATTAGGGCTGCAATAACAATTATTTTAGTAATCAATTAGTGGTGTGATTATTCTTTCGATTAATCAATTAAGAAATGTCGCTTGAGGACGTCCTGCGATTTAGATTTAGGATTGTCAAAAATATCTGAAAGTCTGATGCTAATATTTGCTAAAATTAATAATCTTGGGCAGTCCTCAGAGACGACTGTTGTTGTGATTTTGGGCTATACAAAAATAAATTGATTTGATTTAATCAACACCACAACTGATATCAAAACTACACTTATTTGAACATGTAATGATAAAAAATACCGTTAGCATTGAAAAATTAGATATTTTCTGATGAGTTTTAGAAAAATACTTAGTTTAAAACCAAAATGTTTACTTAAAGAAAGTGTTTTGTTGAAATCTGTTATATAGAAATCTGATTTAAAGAGCATTTTTAATGATCATTGTGGAATCATAATTAGGTTTCATCAAGAATAGAATCTATTTCTTAGGATTAAACTTGAGTTTGAAATTTAGTATCACAAAAACACTTGGCTCAGGCAAGCTAGTTTTTACAAAAAACACAATATTTACATAATTTTCTTGTAATTTCCTTTAAATCTGATGCTTCATGCATGTTTGGAAGCTAAATAAAGACCAGGTAATCATTATTCGATTACTAAATTAGTTGGTGATTATTTCAATCATCAATTACTTGAGATTAATCGATTAACTTGTTGCAGCCCTATATCAGATAAGTGACTTCAGTAAGCTGCAAATAAAATGTAACTTATTTATGCCTATTGTAGCCTTTTTCTTATATCTCCGGTTGTTACTTCTTTAAGACATAAAACATTGACTCATTATTTTCAAAAGACAGTCTAAGAATAGATTTGTCAAAAATAGACAAGGCATGACTGGTGTTTTTATATCCTTCAGACCTGGAGGGATGTTTCACCTCAGAAGCTCGGCGCAAACAGAACTGAACCAAAAACTCAACTATTAAAACGACACGGCGCTTTGAAGATTATTGTTCAATCCGACAAAGGAGCGGAGCGCTTTATGTCGTAACCAATCAAACAAAAGCTGACAATGACACAATAGTCGGGACAGTTTGAATCGGACACACCCACGTCTCGGGCCACAGACGACTGCCTCTCTCTACCTTTTTACTTTTGTAACACGACGACGCAGTGACAGTGAACGCATCCCACTCCCGCTCCTCCTCGCCTTGTCTTTTATGAAAAAAACCCAGATATAGTTTCATCAAGTCCCCAAAAAAATCGCAGCGTTCTCTTGTCTTGAGTTACAGAAATAGTTCAGCAGCACGACACGTAGCTCTAGGCACTGTTTAATTAAGAGTGTTATTCAAGACTCGGTACACACCTTCCAAAAGTGACAGAGAATCCTTGGTAATGATGTGAAGAAGAGATAAATTGCGTAGCTGCTTTTGTCAAACCTGTCAATTTAGGTCACCCTTTTGCAGTGATGAGGACTGAGGCGAACGTGTTACTCCTGCTACCTGTTCAAATATATTTGCCACGTGCTACTGCAATGTAAATAGATACTTGGATTAGAGCGATATTGACAAGAGTGGATATCTTGATCGTTTTTTGACACATCTCGATTACGATATTCAAACGATATTATTTCAAACAAACCAGAAAGTGTTCAAACTGATATTTAAGTGTATTATTTGTAAGTTTAATGATCAGTAAAATTAGGCAGAAGTTGACAAAAGACATTTTTGGTCAATAAATTAGTCGACTAAAAGGGCCACCTTTCTCCAAACTAGTTGAGCAATCGATTAGTTGTTTAGAATGCAAAAGTCACGTGAATACAAGTTTTTATACAAATTTCAATCCAGACAAAGCTGAAGTATTGTTGCTTGACCACATTTAGGAGTTGATGCAGAATAGTTTTTTCCATCAAACATGAGCAAAACAAATACTAAAAATGGTCTCAAATTAAATTGTGACTTCATCACTGAATTTAGTAGCACTTATTTTAATTTGAGCAATGTTTTTTCCTGTCAGAATCACTTTGGTTAACATTTACTCAATGTCAGTTGTAGCACTGACTTATGTAAGACTGTGCAGTAAAGTTACATGTCATCTGTTTTGTAAGTGCAAATGGTAGTTATAAATCGTCTTTTTTCAGTTCATGCATGTTTGGGAACCTATAAAGTTAACAATTATTCGATTACTAAATTAGTTGACGATTAATCGATTAACTTGTTGTAGCCCGAGTTGTTAAGCACATTAATAGGGCTTTTCCATTAGTACCTGCTTGGCCCTGCTCTACTTTACTCAGCACGACTTATCCCTGATGCGGACCTTTTGCATTTGGGGCTGATCCCTGGGACCAGGTACTTTTTTGATTAATGCTTTACCCCAGGGCCAAAGTGAGCCGAGTAGATACTAAACCTGACGCTCCATGTCACAGGATTTCACGTCTTACTTTTACCAAACTGTGTGTGTTTATGACTGCGTCCTGCACCAACTAGCGCACTATAGGGATGTTCATCGAGCCGACATGTGACTCAGAATGGTTAGCAGAACCAAAGCTAGCTCTCGTTGTTTTCCCATTGGGAGCTAATTGCCAAAATTAAAAACTTTCTTTTTGGTGTAAGCTTTTTCTGAACACGGTGGAAGCTCTATGGATTGCTTTTATCAAACCTGAGTCTCACAGCAAGAGACAAAAATTGTCTTTTTTCATGTTTGTTCAGCTTGCTGCCAATATATTTACTATTATATTATATTACTATTATATTACTACTTCTGCCAACCAACGCGCCACGTGACAACACGGCAAACATCCCTATTCACTTCTTACTTCTAGGAAGTAAGAAGAGAATAAAATTGCTATATTTTATTAAATTGATTGAGTGATAGTGTTTCGTACAATCAGGTTATTATGGTAAACCTTATCTTTACCTGTTAGACCACATTTTCTCAAGGTCATTGACATTTAAATTCCGGTGAATTAGCATAATGTTTGTTTTCGTTCTCTTAAGGATCCTGGTTAGTCTGAAAAGAAGCAGCCACTTATACTGTATCTGTGGATTATAATGTACTATAAAGCGTGAGAAAGAAAAACACTGATAATTCCCACCTTTACCACGCTTTTAAAGGCTTTGTACCTGATTTGTCCCAAAACATAAACATCAGAACTTTTAAAAACAGTTCACGTTTTGCTCTCTTACTATTCGTCCTGAACTTCCTATTTATTCACCACAATGACTTTATACTGTTTTTTTGCCACTTTTGCTAACACACAACTGCAATTGCATTTGCTAGTTTCAAATATTAAAAGGTTCTTTATTTAATTGTTGTCTAGTAAGTGCAAGTAGAATTGTGCAATACTGTATATCAGATTTTTTTATCGTAAATATTGGATTCAAGGTATTGAAAAATGTAATATATTGAGTATATCGTAAGAACCAAATAGACATGAAAATTAGGGCTGGGCCATCGGTATTTGAACAACTCTAGTCAACTAAAACCAAATCTTGGTTGACTAAGGACTACAGCATTACAAAGCAAAAAATGTTATTTAGCTGACCATGCTAAATAAAAGCAAATGTTTTCCCAGTAATGTGCAAATGCAAAACGTTTAAATACTAATGACATGGTTTTATAAGAAATTACCATGCATCAATAAAAAAAAAGATTAGATAGTTGTTGTCACAATATTGCCCAGACCTATATGAGATGTATGCTACTGCAGAAGTTTCCATGACAAAGCCAAAATTGCATTTTACATTTCAGTGCTGAATTTAAGCGATGTCATTATTGTATTACATACATTAGCAGTGGTAAAAACTACAACTGTTCTACTGTTTTCTATCAGAAGCAATATGTCTGCCAGTGGCAATTTAGGCACAGCTATGGCTTGAAACAATATCTGCATCTCTGGTTAAAAGTGATTGAAGTTATTACAATAAAAAAGTGTGAGCAGCCAGATGAATTATAACTTGTCGTTGTGTTTCTGTCTTTCAGGAGTGGGAAAAAGCAGTCTTCTTTTGCGATTTGCAGACAACACATTTTCAGGTGAATGCTGCTTCTTCTTACACACATATATTTTGAATCCTGTTCACTGTGTCTGTCCTGACGCTGTCCTGTGTCCGTTTGGCTTTTCAGGTAGCTATATCACCACGATCGGGGTCGACTTTAAGATCCGGACGGTGGAGATCAACGGAGAGAAGGTGAAGCTCCAGATCTGGGACACAGCGGGACAGGAGCGCTTCCGAACGATCACCTCCACGTGAGTTTAACACAACAGAAGCACCACAGTCAACGGTCAACGCTTAATGCTAGATAACCAGGTCCGACGTGATGGGCTGATGTGATTGGTTGTTCTGTAGTTGATGGGTTTAGAAAAAGTTTAGGAAATGGGTGAGATTGATGGAAAAGTTTAGGAACAAGGATTGGACAGTGGGCGATTTGAGGAACAAATTACTGTATTTTCCGGACTACAAGTCGCTCCGGAGTGTAAGTCGCACAAGCCAAAAACTGCATAAACTAGAAAAAAAAAAAAACGTATGCAAGTCACACTGGAGGTTTTCAGTCCCACTCCTGCTCGAGCCTTTTGTGACACTGAGATTGCACAGAAGCCAAGGGCCGCTGGCATGTGCTAAAACTGCAAGATGTAGATCAAAAAAGGACTAAACTCTGCATAAATGAGCTTCTAAAATATCACTAATTCATCTGCAATATGTATTGTGTCCATTTGACATTCAACAAATCACAATGTGACTGGAGTGTATTTCGTACCTGAAGCAAAGTTCCACACATCTCTTTCCACTAAATCCAGTTTATTTTGCCCAAACTACATATGTTACTTTTGTCTCTATGTGCATAAAAACCAGTCCTCCTTTCATTCGTCGGCAAAGTTTTCCTTGGCGCTGCTTCTGCTGTTGATCTTTGAGTGCTCACAGCTGATATTACGTGCGCAAACAAGTAAATGCAGCTGCAAGTTTTCGTGGTGTGTACATCAGTCACCAGACAAACATCAGTGTAAGGGCTTAACACTTTTTTGATGAAATCGTCATATCAGGATTTCCAATTTCTTTATTTCATCCAACTGTTCAAATACCAACTTTTTTTTCAAGTTACTTTTTTCAGGCTCAGAGTTGCAAAGTCTGCTTCTTTATAGCAAAATCAGACTGTTTTTTGTTGTTTTGTTTTTAAAGTCTCTTATGAATTTTGAAGGTTGTGTTTTTTGAGGGGGCTGCACTTTCAAGCCATAAAAGAGGTCTGGTTTTAAAATATAATGGACTATTAGCATATTTTCATGTCTAAAAGTCTAATTATTGTAATAATTAATGTTAAAAATGGCTAGAAATGTGTTTTGACGAGATATATAACATTCAAATAAATGATTATTTTAATCAGTTTTTATTGAAGGGTTGAGGTCAATTGTTTTAACTGTGAAGAAGGAACTTTCTACAAAAGCAGATGATTGCATTTACCTCAAAAGCATTTGAAAGTAGACAGTGATAAAATCAAAACTGTGATCCGGTTCCAAGAAAAATGTGATATTAATTTTTTGCCATATCACCCAGCTACATCAGTTAGGGCTGCTCGACTGTGATGAAAATAATAATTATGATTATTTAAGCCATAATTGAAATCACCATTACGCACCCCCCAGTTAGACGATGAAAAATAGTGCAACTTATAGCCCAGTAAATACAGTAAATCAAGATTTTTTTCCTCATACTGCTCTCAATTATGTTGATGTTAGATTTGACTAACCTGACAAGCGCTGTGTCCTTCTCTGTTTCAGATATTACCGGGGCACACACGGGGTTATAGTGGTTTACGACGTCACCAGTGCAGAGTCTTTCGTCAACGTCAAACGGTGGCTCCACGAAATAAACCAGAACTGTGACGATGTGTGCCGAATATTAGGTGAGTTTCTCCTTGACTTTGTAGTAAAAATAGTCCCAGTTTCACTTTGGGACTCTCCTCTGTTCATCCTTCAAAAGATTATTCTACAAGAAGTCATTGAGCTAAGTTTGTGTGACGTTCTTTCCAGCATAGCTTTCATGATTATTGTTGTAGCTTGTCTGGGGTTTCAGAATTATGGAAATTGTTATTACAGTTATTGAGAAAGTATTGGAATTTGTGCAGGGGAAAAATGGTCTAGATATTTTTGACAATCCTACACTGATCCATAAAGATTTACTGGCAGCATTAGTTTTACAGTGTAGCCAGCCTCACTGGCTAAATACAAGGTGCTCCATTGCTGCGCTCTTTGTCAAGTTTGTGAAATAATGTGTCAGATTAGGCGTTTTATCACGAACTGGCGGCTTGTGTGTCACCATTTGTCGCTGACTTCATTGATGCGTCTCAGCGCTACTTGGTCCCAGTCTGTGGTGCGGTGTCGGAGCTCACCACAGAAGGACAAGCGGAGAGACACAAACATGGAAATGTGCCGATGGAAATGGACGCACAAAGCAGAGCAGTGCACAGGACGCAGCACCGGGGCTGTTATGAAACTGAGTCTCAGTATCCATCCCTACTCATCATAACGTTTGAATTTTTATTGACAAAAAATGGTGTTGGGTTATTTTTTGCAAAAAAATTATTACTATATGACCCATTATCGTAACAAGTTAACTGCTGTTTTAATTTTATTACACTGGTATCTATCGATGTCAGAGCCCTGTACTACGAACGTCGCTGAACTTATCCTGGATAAGTTTCTCTAACCCGGGTTGACTAACCCAGATATGAGCCTCTCTCGATAAGCTGTCCTACGAAACGAGTTCACAACTGGATCTGTTAACCCTGGATTTTCTCAATGAAGTCGTGCGCGTTCACGGAGCAGAGGCGGGGTTAGGGCAAACTGACCAATCAGAACACCCGAGCTGCGGACTTCAAACGTGAGGAAACGTCAATCATGAAGCAAATATACGAGTATTAAAATCTAAGAAGGAAACACGCTGCAGCTTCAAATGAAGTCTGCTCTTAATCAGCCAATCACAGACACAGAAGTTACGCTACAGAGTTCATTTAAATGTCATGCATGGATACAACAGACTAAATGTGCAGACATCACAAACATTTATAAGATCGATCGTTTAGTCTGAGCTGTGTCCTTAATCTGAGTCAAAGTGATGCGTAAAAATCCACAGCCAAATGTGCACAAACGGGATTCTATAGTCACTATTAAGATCTCATCCTGCTCTTAATAAACAGGTTACGTGCCGGGCCCGTGCGCATCGCATTGATATAAAAGAAAACGCCGTAACTTTCACATTTCCTCATTTCTCCGCTGCCCTCTCTCTCTCCCTCTTCACATACGGCTTAATTCTCCTCTCTGATTGGCCAGCGCCTCGTCTTTTTAACTTATTCGGGAACTTATCCTGGTCCGGAGCAGGTTATGAGTTTGCCGCATGTTGCCATAGAGATCTTCCCCGATAGAAAGTGATCCAGTTGCGTAGGACCGTCAGACCAGGTTTAACCCAGAACTTACCTCGCTAAACCCCAAATCTAGCTTCGTAGTACAGGACTCTGGTCTCTGTAAGATATTGCACTGAAAAAGCTGCAATGGCACACTGCTAGAATTTTCCAGAGGGAATCAACAGATTTACCACTTTTAATAAGTATGATCAATAAATTCACAATGGAATACAACAACAAAATCAAATAGAAATGTAGCCCTGTAATAAAATTCATTATTTTTATTGTTTTTATTTTGTTGTAGCTCGGGCTTTAGTTCTTTAGTCGTTTAGTCGATTAATCTTGGTCAACCAAAATTGTATTAGTCAACTAATTCTTTTATTTAGATTATTTGTTTTGTTTTCAACAGTAACAGAATCATTGGTCTGAACTGCCTTTTTTATATGAACTCACTGTTTTCTATTCATTTTCTGCATAAACTATAGTTTTTGCATGATCTACATATTATTATAAGTCTTTTTGAGCAGAGTTTCTTGCAGAGTTGTCACAAAACTAACATTTCCAACTCAATTGATACAAAGGAATAAACTTGTTTCTCGATACCACAATGAGAATTAGAATGAACTTTCAATAAAGTCAGATTTTAATACAGTGGACTGACATTTTTAACAGAAAATCCAAGTTTATGATCAAACATTTTAGTTTCAAACCAGTTTTGATGAAACTCAAGATTATTTAAAAACTTTTCAGAAAATGTGATTTATTTTTTTATTTTTTTTTCTTTGCTGAAAATATCAGATTTTTGACAACTCTACTTTTAGCTTCAGAGCCTTTGCCACGCCCCCTTTTTAGTCAATTAATCGGTCGATGGGACATGTTTTTAGTCGACCAAGAATTTCTTTGGTGACTACAGCTCTAGTTGTAGCTTCTATTTTTGCTTCACTTGAACAGTGTATTAAACTAGGCCTACTGTATTTTAAAGTTATTATCTTGTTGTAGTGTAAGTTTCTGTTTTCCTGCTGTTCTTGAACTGTGCACTGCAACATGAAACAAATAAACCTCTACGCTTTTTCTATCTGACATGGCTGTGTTTTCTGTCTGCAGTGGGGAACAAAAACGACGACCCAAACTCAAAAGTAGTGGAAACGACGGACGCGCAGAAGTTCGCAGAGCAGATGAGCATCAGCCTGTTTGAGACCAGCGCGAAAGAAAACATCAACGTGGAAGAGGTGAGCTTTTGTCTGAGAGCTGCGGCTGGTATGTGCCCGACGTGCCTCCAGACTGACGCACGAGGAGCAGGCGCTGTCCATTGTCTGCTGCTGAATGTGCAGACACTCACAGATGTCAGAGCACGTTTTCCTCATCACAAGTCTACCTGGAGTTTGAGAAATCATGTTTAGTGAGTTTTACTCAGCATCAACCAATACTGGATACGCTAAATCAGTGCATCCCTACCTCACAGCGACAAAAAAAGGGCTTTAGAAGACAAATTTGGATGAAAATAGTACATGCATAAACAATGATTAATCGATTGATTGTTTAGAATGCAAATGGAACAAGCATAAAATAGGGAGTTTTATTGAGGATAAAGAAATGACAAGAATTTCTTATTTGATAACAGGACACAAATGTCACTTCACTTCAAATAGGAATAAAACTGCTTGATCTATTGGCAAACCTTGTGTAAGACTGTCAAATTATTATACGTAACCCAAGCATTTTATCCATATGAGCTTATTTAGGTGTGTAACGTTTGACGACATATTGGAGTTGGAGATTTAAAGGCAAACTAGTGTTTACACCATAAAAACAGAAAAAAGACCCTATTTTCATTGCTCATCATAATTGCTGTTAAGTTTGAGGTTTTTCTCAGCTACCTAAATTCCTTGCCTAAATACAGACCTTGTAACGTTTATTCAATTACTAAATTAGTGAACAATTATTGTAATAATTGATTAGTTGTGATTAATCTGTTAACTTGTTACAGCTCTAATATAGTTTGTATTGTTACTGAAGTAAAAAGTAAATTTGCAAATTTGTGGGGCTTGTTATGATTGACTTGATGTTAAAATTCTAATATTGGCATCAACAAATATTATCGGCCACAATAGTATTGTGTATTCGTAACAGCTCATAGGAGCTCAACAGAGACTGCTCATCCTTTAGAAGTACTTATTCTTATTATATATTTTTATAGATTCTGACAATATTTTCAGAAATCTTTTATCTTTTCCTTATTCTAAGGAAAACTACATGTTATATATATCTTCAAAACCTACTCAAAACGAGATTCAAATTGTAAGCTGGTACAGTTTTCCAGTGCATCTCAGCTCACATTTGGCAAAAAAGTTCTATTCATGTGACTCTTACGTAATCAATCGAAAGGAAAATCGCCCAACTAATCGATTAGCAAATCAATCATTAGTTGCATCAAACTCTATTTGTTCTTAAATCAAAACTTTTGTGATTTTTCTTTATATTTAGGAAGAAACTATGACTAATTAACATTTTGTTCATTGTAAAATACAAAAATAATCTTAAACAACTTACAAATAAAAAACAGGCCCACTGATTTTCTGTGTAAAACTCCAGAACTCGCCCAGCCTCTTCACTTAAATAAGCCCCAGATTTTAAATGACTACATTTTTGTTGCTGACCATTTTGAACCCTATGTGTTTTACCCGGAATGCTTAATTTTTTGAGTTATCTCAAGTAAATACAGACAAGTGGGAGGGGATAGGGGGTAGGTGAAAACAAGGAATTTCTCAGCACTAGAGCATCAGCTTCAGGACAATACAAGATGACACAAACATAAATGAATCAATCCAAATACAACTAGCATGTCCAACATGCTAATGATGAGAGAACCTTCTGTAACATGGTTTAAAACTCAGAAAAGTTGACTTTTCTGAGTTTTAAACTCAATATTTAAATTTTTCTAAATCCATGTGGGTATTTATTAGGGATGGGACAAGACAAAGTTATTGTTAATATAAACACGAAATATCTCTTTGTGGATCTATTTTAAACTATGTTTACATGTGAAAAACACTGCGCTGTTTTTCGTGCTAACTTTTACAATGTTTAAGACTAATTATCTCTGTCAATATTGATCCTATCTTTACGAAATAAAAACTGGGCCAGAGTTTAGACTGTTTTCTGTCAGAATAAGGTTCAAGGTTCAATTTATTGTCTGTCTCTTTGCGGAGCAATTAGGTTCGAGACAGGGGGTCAGTAGCAAAAGAAAAAAGTAGACATACATAAAACAAGAAAGAAATAAGAAGAAACAAGAAATAAGTCTGCTACAAGTCTGTGTGTGGAGGAGACTGTTTACTACAGCTGCTCAAAGATACAAAACATGACCATAATGTTTGTATAAGGAAAAATCTGGCACGAGATCTCGTCCCATCCCTAGTATTTATTGTTGACTTCTGTGCTCATGCTGAGATGTCCAAATTGTTAAAAAGTCAAAGAAGTTTTGCTTTAATGAAATAATAATTCTCTGTGTGTGGATGTCGCCCACAGATGTTCAACTGCATCACGGAGCTGGTGCTCAAAGCCAAGAAGGACGTCCTGGCCCGACAACAGCAGCAGCAACAGAACGACGTGGTGCGACTCACCCGAAACAGTAAACGAAAGAAAAAGTGCTGCTAGCAAACTCCCCCCGCTACCGTCGCATTTTTTTCATCAACCCACACGCATTTACACCCACGGGACTCAGAGCATCTAAATTAAGAGAAAGTTTAATAAATATACAGTTTAAAAAAATGGAAAATGTCCCTTTTGGACTAATCATAAAGACTTTAAAGTGTACAGATTTTATTAGACGTCAAAGCGAGTTTTATTTGAATTTCAGCGGACGGGCACTGTCGCATATATATATTTGGAGATCCTTTGTTTCGTCTGAGGGTCCGGAGCTTACAACTGACGCCATGTTCCACTCACTGTCCTCCTTTTCTCCACTGCACACGGGACAATTCAGAGACTAAACCTCTGCGTCTTCGAGAAGGAGGACTCATTTTTGTGGATCTATTTTTCTGTGGTAAACTCTTTTTTTCTTTTTTCTTCTCGGAGGTTCTTTCAACATGTTAGTTTGAGACGAGTTTGTGATCAGAAGTGTTAAGTCTGGGGTTCACTGCAGGCTTTTGGCTGTTTACGAAGAAATGGTTTTGATTTATCGATGGCTGAGCAAACATATGGCTTTACAAAGGTTATTGGGGTTTTACCTGAAGAGTTATAATAGTGACTACAGAGAGAATTCCATTGATTTAAGGGAGTAATTTAATATATAATGATATTTAATTGTCCTGATCATACAGAGAAGTTCACAGGTAGGTTTCTCTGAATTTTATTCTCTTAATTATAATAATAAATATATATCTATGCAGAATTTCAGCTTCAATAAGTGAAATTATTATATTGCAAAGTCTAGTATTTTGACGTATTATACTTTCCTCAGCAACCAACAATCAATTACATTTAAGCTATTAATCCTGTAGATTACAAAGGTTTGAAAACAGCCTACAATTACTTTATCATATACATAAATACATAATTTTTTTTATAAATTATAATTTTTTTTATTAAAACATAAGCAAATCACAATACTAATCCGGAAAAATCCAGTTATATGTTTTTTTCTGTGCATCCTTAGAACTAACATTATCATGTTTACTTCACCTATTTATCTCTGTAAATTAATCATGTTTTTTTTTTCAAGCATTAACTTCGGTATAAAGATAAAAAATATCCAAATACCAATCATTTTGAATTTAAGGTAAAATTGTAATTAAAATGCCCAGCTTCCTGTTAGTTTGTTGTAGAATTTTCTAGTCCATGATGGAATTGGATGTGTGCTACTTTAGGTTACCATGGAAACAATCTCCACCACCTTCCAAGTAACTCCTCGAGGGGTTCAGGAAGTCTGCTTTACACTGATCAATTCCAGTTTTGCTTTTACCAAATATCTTATCACCAATGTACGGTAAATTTTAGAAGCACTGATATTCACCTCAATCTGCCCCACCCACGTTAGCTACCTTAAAGTTGGGGTGACTATTTTTTTAACTTGTGAATGAGTAAATTTTGTGTTTCCTATTATAAAGTATGTGAAACATCCATCTCTTTGTGAAAAATCGAGACCTCTGACTAGTATTTGAATTAAATTTTAGTTCTGATCTGGAGCCAAATGCTGCACTCTGATTGGCTGTGCTTGAGTGGTCCTCTTTAGTCTCACTTAATTGTTTGTAGAAAGAAGTTTATAAGCTGTAAATGCAAACAAAATGAATACATGCGGATATTAACCATATTTTGAATCATTTATGAGGGGAAGTTACCCGCTACCCCAACTTTAACACGGCTAAACAGGAAGTGCGCTGCCATGAAAAGTGGGAAGGGCAGAATAAGGTGAATATGGTTTGTGCTAGGTCAAATTCAAACATGGAACCAATGCTCTAGTCTAGTAGTCATTAGTATAACACGATGGTTTTAGCAGAGAATAGGGTGACAGGCTAGCAATCTTTTCGCAATTCTTGATTTTCGACTGTTTGACAGGAGGTCTCACTCTGCTATTTTTGATATCATTCCACATTTGTTTCTCTCTTACTGTGAGATCAGAGAAAACCCATGATTTCAAGCTCAAACTTTTCAGAAATCTTCTATCGTCGACAGCCAAAATCTTGCAGCGGACTTCCGACTTTAAACACCCGTGTCTCCACCTCAAAGCATTTTAACTGGGATTTAAAATCACAACAAACTAGCGACGCAAACAAACGTAACCACAGAACGGACAGAACTGGTGACGTGTAGTTTTTAACTGTCTATATATTGCCAAGATCCCCACTTTGTACCCTCTAACCTCCCACCAGTGCTGAGCCAACAATATTTTTTTTTATTCTACCATTTTTAAAAGTGCAAAACAGCGGCTGAACTTCGGCGGTCGACGTCTCGCTCTGACCTCCGACGTTCGCCGCGGTCTTAACTATGCTTTTAACTTCTGATTCCTCTCATTTTTAATACATGAAAACTGCCAACTATATTATTATTGTTATATTATTATTATTATTATTAAGAGAACGTTGCTCTCATTGGACTGTTGCCATAGCGCCCCCTGGTGTCTGGGGGTATGACTGTTGACGTGCTCAGGGCTGCCCTCCCTTTTCCGCTCTTCTCTCCGACAGTGTTTCTCTCTCTCACAGCCACAGGACCATCTGCGCCACTGCAAAGTATCACGCACGCCTCAGACTGTAGGAGAAATGGATCATTGTCAATTGATAAGACTTGTGTAACAATATTTATAACGCAGAATTCATCTTTACCCTGAGGAAGCATGTCTTAAAGCTTACGCAATGCTTTTTAAGGCGAGACACGGCAGAGAAAACTGCTTTTTTTTCTGCTTTTTGATCATTGCTCTCAGGAAACAGGTTTTCATGTGTAGAATTAATTTGCAAAAATACAAAAGTGCCATTTTAAAATATAATTTATGGCTTTTAGTTTACAACAGTGCAGTACAAGCAGCGTTTTCAAAAACCAAATGTAGTTAATTGCAATTTACAATAGTTCCGCCCTCTAATTTACAAAAAAAAATGTAGGCATCCCAAATTTAATGTTAATAAATACATCCTGTTTTACAGACTTAGTGTGTTTGCGATTCTGCCAATGCTGCCTCTTTAAAAAAAACTCAATTCATTAGATCTAAACTTGGCTCTGTCCATTTTTCTGTTTCTGCTGACCTCGCTTTATTAGAGGTGTAACGGTGCTCATGGTCATAGTGAATCGTTTCGGTAAAAGCATGTTCAATTTGTGCACTAATTTTAAACGTACACACGTAAATAATTGTGATGTTGTTATGTGATGACGCTAGCTCATATTTTGGGGTTTTAAAAACTTCTTTGAGTTTTTATTCATCCACACTACTTACTTGGTGCCACAGAAATATTTCTGATGGATTTAGACTCCACGCTCATAAACACTTCAGAATCATCACGGGGAAAAAGACGAACATTTGGAGTCACCGCTGTCGCTGCGTCTTCACCTGTAGCTCATGCAGACACAGTCACACGGCTTGGTGTGAGTAAATCACCGCTTCCATCTCTACATTCACGTCTGCTCAAAGATATACTGTATGTGTGGATCAAACAGAACTGTCTCAAAGGCTCCAAAAAACTTAAAGTGACTCTACGAGCTTCCTCCTGTTCCAGCGATGCACAAACACTGCACCACGTCATGAGCTACTGTTCATTCAGGCAACATTAGTTCAATCAGGCACTGAGCAGATACAAGAAAAATGCACAGATTCAGGAGATAATTTATAAATAAATAAATACAAGCTCAATCTAAATAAAGATTTGTTTCTTTGAGATATTCTGCTGCAGGGCATCAGCGTTAATTAATATAATAGAATAATGTTCCTTTACAGTGAAATGTACAAATATTTATTGCCCTTTTTAAAACAAAACATGAACTGAAAGTGTGCCGAAAAACGCCAAACTGACTATGATTTTAGCGTACCGTTAGACCCCTGCGCTTTATGCGTTTTTGTCTGTTTTTTTACACACAAAATCCTTATTTATTTACAAAAACACGAGATGATGCAAAACTGACAATACATTTTTCTCACATTTATGTGAGTAAGTTTTACATTAATAGCTTTACATTTATTTCTGTTTCCTATTGTCGTGTCTCGCTTGAAAGCCTTTTTAAACTATTAGATAAACTGCCAAAGCGTCAAACGAAACGCCCCATCTGTACGTAACAATAGAGCTTTAGCTTTTCCGAAGACGGCAAAACTCACTGTGGCTTCTGAAAGTTGTGAAAAGCGCTTCTAAGCTCGACGTCATCAGTAGTTGTAACGCTCAGAATCAAAAACATATACAAAAGATATATCTTAAAGTTCTCATAATGCTTTCTTTTAATGGAGCAATATCCATCTGGTAACTTGAACCCCAAATTCTCCAAAAATTAATTTATATTGTTAATTTTAATAGACTGACGGAAGCTGTTCTGAAAAGCTTTGCAGGTGTACAGAAATAGCAGTGAGAAGTGGCTCCAAATGTAAAACTATTTGTCTTGAATAAAATACATTAATATAAGCAATAATGTAAAGAGACAGAGAAATCTATCCAGACTATTTTTGTACCACCATATTGTGATTTCTATTTTAGTACATAAATTATATCATAAAGATTTGGAGCCACATTTCTCGTACGTGTCTTTGAGATGTGGGGAAAGTGATGCTGTAAGTGACTCAGTCTGTTTGAAAATGTGTTTTAATGAGAATACTAGCAGCTTCAGATGTACAATTCATTTAGAACTGAGAAATGTTTAAGTATATTTCACGCACTTCACATATTTCGATTCTAAAAGTCTAAAAAGTAGTCTTAGTTTTAAGTAGTAGTTCTTAAAGGTGCATTGTTACTTTCTCGAGGTGAAAAGTCGTCAACACAGTTAAGTAGAGTTAGAAAGTTCAAACCGACATACTGTATAAAAGACAAAAATGTGCTTTTCTGGCCAATAAGTTGCGCGGTGCACCTTTAAGTTGTCACTTTTCTGTAGAATAAAAAGATTTATTTTAGTTTCTTCACAGCGTTGCCAGATTTTCAGAGAGCAATAAGCAGCCAAGCCTTTGAAAAAACAAAATGCAACAACAACAAAAGTTATAGTAGATTTAGATTATATTATGTCGCTGCAAAACAAGTGGGTTAGACATATTTTAGTAGGATTTCTATCGTTAAAGGTGCATTGTGCAACTCTTTGTTACACTAAATAAATAAAAATAATATGTGTTTTTACTTGGAACAGACTTGCATGGGCACAAAATAGACCATTATTTGGTTTTGCTCATGTTTGTTTAATAGAAAAGTGGTTCCTTTAACTGATTATAGCATAAAATCTCCAATCAACAAAGTATAGCTTTAACTTGCTAATTCTACTGAAGTTACATAATGCACCTTTAATAATACAAACTTGGAAACATGAAAATATGCTTCTTAGTGGGTACATGTTTGTGGAAAAAATAGAAAAATTCCAGGAAATCACCTCTAGTAAGACGTCAAAGTGCAACTCAATTCAAGTCTAATAAATAAAAATAAAAATCTTTTAAAGAAGCGGACCTGGAAGCTGTTTTTCATGGTAAACAAAAAAACTTTGCTTCTAAAACTGTAACACATTATGTGTAAAGGAACTATATCCCTTTTACAATAATATAAATCAATTTTCACCAGGTTTTTTTTTTTTTTTTTTTTTTTTTTTTTTTTTTTTTTTTTTTTTTTTTTTTAAACAAAAAAAAAAAAAAAAAAAAATTTTTAGCTTCTTTTTTTGTTCAATAAAAGTCAATTTAGTTCATCAGTGTAACATAGTAAAATATCTTTATTTGCACAGTTCGCTTTATTTTTCATTTATTATTTTTTTTGTTTTTACATAAAGTGTGTGTTTTCATGGCTGCTAAAAAATGATTTGCTTATTCTTTCTGCGTTCGATTTTTATTTTTCATTTCATTTTTTCACATGAAATTTATCTTGTATGAATTTTGAAGGTTGTGTTTTTTGGGCTGCACTTTCAAGACATAAAAGATTTGGATCTTAGCTATTTTTCCAGGTCTGATTTTAAAAGATAATGGACTTTTAGCATATTTTCATGTCTAAAGTCTAATTATTGTAATAATTAATGTTAAACATGTTTTGACGAGATATATAATGTTCAAATTAAATGATTTATATTAGCTTTTTATGAAGGGTTGAGGTCACTTGTTTTGATTTAGACATTGACCGTGAAGAAGGAACTTTCTACAAAAGCAGATGATTGTAATTACCTCAAAAGCAATTCGAAAATAGACCGTTTACAAGAATCGTGATAAAATCAAAATCGTGATCCCGCTCAAGAAAATTGTGATACGAATTTTTTTGCCCTTATCACCCAACCCTAGTCCACAATGTCTCATTTAATCACCAAACTCCACACCAACATCGTGTGTTGTTGTTGCTAGCATTGTGGCTAACTGTGAAAAAAAGCTTAAAACACATCGTGATGAACAATTCAGAGGCTCAAAATGTATTCGGTAAATGAGCGAAACTGACGTAGGAAGTTTAAAACGAATTCTTTCTGTTGGTCTACATCACATAGCACCTTTAAGTTCTTGCGGCTGAATTTGTGACCATCATGATTATCGAGTAACCTAATCATCTTGACACCATTTCTAGACTCTTTGAAAAGCGACAATGTCCATTTCTCCTACAGTCTGTGAACGGTGCGCCTCACATCCGGTGTGGTGCGCCACACCCGGGATGTTCCAAGTGCATGTAAAGTATTTCTTGTATTTCACATCAAGCTAGATTATCTTCCGGTCCTCGTTTGCCTGTTTGTTACTGTACAACTGACGTGTTACTGGACAAAAAAACAAAAACAAATGAACTGTTCTTCACCACACATCGCTTTTTGCCGACACGTCTTTTGTTGATTTGGGAGAGCAATCGAAGTTGGATTTCTTTACTTTGTCCAAAAGCAGTGGCTGAGAAATGCTATCTAACCTTCTATCATTTCTACTCATTGGTGTATGTATATAAATATATTTGTGTGTGATATTCAGTAAGAGACCTGCGCACACGGAGCGTCTGACAGAAGATTGGTTTGAGAAAGGTGGAAGTGTGGCTGTAAGCAGTATGTTTGAGGGGATTCCAGTTGTGTTTGTTCTTTGTCAGCAGTGGAAAGACCAAGTTTGTAAAAGAAAAATTCAAATATTGCGTTTATTAAGATCAATAGTACGGAAGATTCATCAGAATTTGTTTTTAAATAGTGATGAATTCTCACTTTGAAAAATGAAAATCTTGACAATTATGTTAGATTTTTTTTTACCAGGTTGGTGAATTTTCCAGAGTTTAAGCATTCAAACAGAAATAAATAAAATTAAAAAAAACTTTAAAAATCACTTCTTAAGCTTTTATGCATAGATTTTAAACTCTCAAATTCAACTGCCTAAATTCAAAATTTGCAATGAAGCAGAAATTTGACTCCAAGATTCTCTCTGGACAGCTGGGATATTTCAAAATTGAAAAATACCAGTTCCCAGTCCAACTAAAATCAACTCGTATGTAAACATTATAGCTAATGGTAACTTTTAGGCCAGGCCTATTCAACTTAAGGCCCAGGAGCCAAATCAGCCCTTCAAAAATCTGATCTGTCTTTATTTCTTTGGTTTGCAATTCTGCTTTAGACTTGTTTGGCCGTGTCTTACTTCTGATTCAGACTTCTAGTAAAATAGTTTTATTGCGGTTTGGAAATTCTGTAGAGAAAGACTAATCAAACATAGGCTATAACATGAATGTTCCCATTAAGTAACAAATGATATTTTGTACATTCTCAAATTTTGTCAACTCCCCAGCCCAGAGACAGTGGTCCTTCGACAAACCTGGCCCTCAGGAAGACTAAAGTGAATAGGCCAGGCTAATCAAAAGTAGCATTAAAAACCTGTGACCAATGCTTACATAGTTGTTGTAGCAGTTAAACTCAGCACAGTATTACTAAATTAAAGTACAAAGTGAGTTTGAAGGCTTGAATTTTTATGCAGTAAAATGTTTCAATGTTTCCATTTTAGCTAGAGATCGACCGATACGGGGCTTTCTTGGGTCAATACTGATGCTGATTTTAAAAATGTTGTCAGCCGATGTCAATATAAGTGGCTTTTTTTTTTTTTTTTTTTAAGGCCGTCATTCTGAGGCCGGTTATTTTAGTGTTTAAAAACATAGCTGAGATGAGAGAGTCTATGCAAAAAGAAAAAGTTCAGTCTAAACTATTATTTTGACTCATTGTTTAATGAATATATCATGTTTATGCTCATTACAGAACATTTAAAGCGTAATCACAGAAAGTGCTTCTTTTCAAACACATTAAAATGGAAATATATAGAACAAATGTATCATTTCTTTCCAAAATTAACTTGGAGCTTAGCTCATCACTGTATGTGCAGCTCTACCGTCCAGACGACTGTTCAAACAACTGCCGATCAAATAGCCAAATAGCCAAAATAAGGCCGATATGCAAAAAAATCCAAATATCGGCCTCAAAATATGTCTAGTTTTAGCTGTGGAGAAACACAATGAAAGCATGCTCTGTAAAAAATTCAGCAAGTCGAATTTGGTTCAACTTCAAAGTGAGAATTTCCTTATTATTTAACATTTATATTCTGATAAAACAAGTTATCTTCCACACAATGAGCTCTTGTCATAACCTGATTTGTATTTTGGCTTTTTTTTTTTTTTTTTTTTTTTTTTTAAAGATGCCCAGATACTTAACAGCAAATGCTGATGTTGCTATAGTAACCATGCCTGGGACAAATTTCATTTTTGAGATTTACTTTTGGAATATCAACTGTTTTTATGTTAAACACTTGCTTCATGGTGTATGGGGCTGACAAACCCTAAAACTAAGTATGGTTACTATAGCAACTTGTGCCAAAGTAATTGTGCTTGAGCAGTTTGTAAAATCAGGTAATGACAGACATCTTTGTGTTTTGTGTGTAATGGTAATGCTAATTTTGAGGCGTTTTACATAAAACGTTATTAAATATTGTAGCAAGTTTAGCACAATTACGGCTAACCAAACGCCGACAAAGAACATGCCAAACTTCAGCCCTTTGCCGTCATTCAACATCATATTATCTTGAATTCTCCTACAGTTACTGCTTACAGCCTTATTCGCGCTCGGACTAATCTGAAGAGTGTGTGCGATGTTGGGAAAACACTCGGCTGTGGCCTGCTGTACACTGGAGAACAGACTTGTACTTTTCATTCCCCCCACATGAATTTAATCAGTAAGAAATGAATGAATAAATAAATAATCTACATTTTAAAGGAACAAATATCTGGACACTGGACCATCTCATCCGTCAGTGGCTTGGTCTTAACTTCATTTGCAAACCTGTGTCTTTCTGTTTATTTGCTTTTTCTGTGAATAAAGATTATATGGGAGGAACTGTGCACGGCTCTTTGACAAGTCTTTTGCTTTTTTTTTCATTTTATTTTTTTTTGTTCCTCCTTTTAGCATTCACGAGCAACTATGACTAGTCACTTAGACTTTTTAGCTCCTGCTGTGGGGCAGGTACTTTCAGTCAACCAGGAACCTTTTGGTGACAAAGCACATTTACAATGTTAACTTTGTTTAGAAATATTTTTATACGTTGTCACATTCAGATAAACTTCCTTATCCTCGAGAAAAAAATTTAAAAGCAAAACCCCAAATGTATTTATGTAATTTATAAATAGTAGTCTATAATACTATTAATAGGAATTACAGTGAATAATTTTGTTTGTTAATTTCAGTGATGCTTTTACCTTTTGTACATCATAGTTTTATATGGAATCGAAAAAGCCAACTTTGTTTTCCTAACACCACATAATGCAGACCTGGGCAAACTGTGGCCCGGGACCAGATGCGGCCCTATGTCTGTCTTAATCTGGCCCTTGGCATGTTTTTTTGAGAGTAAGTGCTACTCTTTCTTTTCTTTTATTTAACAGATTTAACTATGGAGCATGTGACTTTACTTATTATTCTAATAGTTGCACAGTAAATGGTCAAAATAGTATATTCAAAATACAAAAATGTCTTGCAATAAAATGTCGTACAGTTGCAATCAAATATGGCCCTCGGAGAAAAACAATTGCCCACCCTGCCCTGACATAATGACTCATTTAAATGTTGCAGACTTTACAGATGCTAATGCTAAAGCTAGTTAGACCCACTTTCACAACCGTTTGTTGTGTGGAAAGTAGCTCTGTGCTAACTCTGGTGCAGCCTCTGTTTAATGTAACTGCACACTGTCCTTTAAATAAACTAAACTAAAACACAAACATGGATACAGGGTAGTTCTTCTGACTAAACAGGGACTGGAGGAATGTTGGGACTAGTTCTTGGTACTTCATGTGTGAAAACACCTAAAGATACTGGTAAAATCCATCATCATTTTTGCAGAAGTGTGCCAAATACTATGAACCAATCCAGAATGAATTGTGGATTATTACACTCATCTGACTGATTCATGCCGTTTTTTTTATCCTGCTTTGATCCCAGTGCTCAGAAGACTCCTGTTTCATAACAATAATGCATTGGATTTTCTGTTTTCACGTCACATTAGTGCTTTATTCCTTCACTCCAAAGTCTTTTGTGATGAGCTACTATTGGAGTTATCTGTCCTGTTGTGACTGTGTTACTATGTGTATGAGTTCCATCCAGGGGTGTCGGACTGGGGGGTAAATGGTACTAGTTTCCCCAGGGCCCAAGGCAGAAGAGGGCCCTCAAAGGCAGGTCATTTTGCTTATGAGATAGATGGTTCTCTAAATGCAATTAATTGTGATATCAGAGTGTTTCATCATTCCCTAAAACTTAGCAAATGGATTTTACCCAAAGAAAATAGCTAGAAAAAAGATGAATATTAATTGGCAAATTGATTAACAAATAGCTAGAAAATATAATATTATTAACAAGGTTTTGCAGATTTCAGTGAACAAACGGTCGCATATTCACATGATTTTGTTATAAAATATTGTCAATATATCACAAATTTAGTCAATTTCAGCTTAAAACAAGTTCAAATGTAAAAGAGTGTGTTTCCATTTGTTTTTGTCTAAATGCAAGTGAAAAAATCTTGAAAGTTAGCATTATAAGGCATTCAATTTGATCTGCTGAAGCATGGAAAAATACCTAATATTGTGTAGAATGTAGATATTAAGCAAATAAGCTATATATGAAAATTCTAGAATGAAGAAAAACCCAAATGAAAAGAAAAATAACAAGAGCCAACTAAGTAATTAAAACACAAGATTATGGTATAGGGGCCCATGCAGAAAGTTTATACCTGGGGCCCAGAATTTGGTGCTACGCCTCTGGTTCCATCTAGTGGTGTAAAATTTACTGCAGCCTTTGCCTCTTACAAAAGAAATATAGAACATGTTCTTATTTAGCTTTGTTGACATTAAAATATTCTTTCTCCACAAGAGGACCGGTGAAGCACTGCCTCCTCTGAGCGTTTGTCCGTGACTTACTAGACATTGCCTATGGATCTACTTACACTAGGCGACGCGGATGAAGTGTCTTGCCTAAGAACACAACAGCATTCATTCTTCTCTCCCATCCAAACCCATCCAAGTACTGCTCAGGCCCAACCTGCTTAGCATTGACAAGCTGGTAAAGCCACCTATCTCATAGCTCCGCCCCCAACCCTGCTACGTTTCAACATTGACTAAGAAAACATGAGTTGATCTGTATCAATGTTGTAAGCTGGGGCCAAATCCATCTGGGATGTATCAATAATCTAGATCCTTCTGTATTATATTCAAACACATTTACTGTTTGTCCAGAAATACATTGGACCATTTTACATTATATATTACAGACAGAAAATGTTGAATAAAGTAACTTGTTGCATTCCAGGTCATTTTAGATTTTATAGTCACATCTCAGCAGTTCAAACCTTTCTATTTCCACAGGCTTATTTATTCTGGTCTCTCTGTTGTGCATTCTGGGAGCTGTAGTTCAAATTGGTGCCTGCTTTTATCAGGGGCCACAATCAATCATAACCAGAAATCATCCTGGGGGCCACATGACACCCCTGTGTAAGGGTACAGACTGTATACTGATGATCTACCGTACGTGTCGTGGTGTTAAAGATCAATGAGAAGAGATGAAGTGTCCAATGAAAACACACTTCTGCGCTCTCATTGGACACTTCTTGTCTCAGTCGATCTTGAACCGCACCATTTGTCCACAGACAGTACACTGCATTAAAAAGTTATTTCACATAAAGATGCAGAGGCTTGTTTTTCTAAAAAGATATTTAATTGGAAAAAAAAAATCATTACAGTCTACAAACATGAAAAATCCAAACAAAGAAAACATATTCGAGGATATATATAAAGACAAATTACACACATGATTTGTATTTATTTGAACAAATAAAAAACAAAAAACATCACTGAAATATGTCCCTCAAATGAATTCAAAATTAACTGTAAAATGTGAGTGTTAAAAACATGTTTTTCTGTGAATCTTTAAAGGGACTATATCGATTTTAACTATATAACTTAAAACTTTTTCCCCCTAGCACTGATTTGTTTTTATGTATCTGTCTGGTGGAAATGATTCTGCAATGTCCTGTCTACGTCTAATAATGACGTTGTGTCCAACTTTGTCTGTTGTTGTTGTTAGCATCAGTGTTGCCAGATGGGAAATGTTGAATTATCGTACCAGAGCCTCAAAATATGTATTTTGCTAAAAATATTGACACATCCAAACTGTGTTCTATTTCAGGCCGGGGCAATTTGTAGAATAAATAAAGACCTCTTTAACGATTAAATTGATTTTTAAACATGCCGCTCAGTTGGGAGGGTGAAAACATTTAATCATTGCGTTTAATGCATTGCACACAGTAAGCTTTCTCCTCTTCACAGCCCAAAGTAATATTATTAGAACTGTATTATAAGTAAAACAAATCATTGATTCACTCACTCTTTCCCTTGATCCATGTCTCTATGATTGCTCATGCGGCCTGGTTGTGTTTTACGTTTGGTCTCACACATTGGGACAGACAGAGGCAGCATGAGGAACTACTGGTGCTGTCGACCAATAATATCACAGAACACCACTAAAGCTCACCCTGTGTTAAGTGTTTGCTGATCCTGGATCATTTTTTCAGTCTTTTCGAGTTAGACAAGACGAAGAAAATACCTGGCGCTTCCAAATGATCGTACATTTACATAGAGTTTTACAGTGACTTAGAATTATTGATCGTACTAGTCATCGTAATAGTGATTGATTTGTGCGTCTCTTAGCAGCTTTTACTGATTTTGATAAGGAGAACTTGTTATAAATAATTAGCTTTTGTTTACCATAAAATCCTTCTTTAAGACAGTATGGCAAATATACTGCAGGTTAAATGGACTATTCCTACTTCAAATCAATTTCCCTAGCACAGATATCTTGTTGATGTTTCTTTCAGGTAGAAATGAGTCGGCAATGTCCTGTCTACGTCTAATAATGTTCTATTTGTTCACCAAACTCTGCTAAGTTGTTGTTTTTAGCATCTGTCTCTCCTAACAGCTGTAACGAAAGCTTCAAACACATCGTGAAGAACAATTCAGAGCTCAGAATACATTAGGTAAGTGATCCAAACATGTGGCTGATGTTGGAAGTTTATATTTTTAACGAAGCAAAAACCGGTATAGTCCCTTTAAGATACAGAAAGTCATAAGAATATGTAAAAAAAAAAAAACGTGACAACATGAAAAACAATCTACAAAGACGCGACTTGACTCGTTTTATCCTAAAAATATTTTCCTTTAAAAAAACCTTCATATAAATATATCACTTTGACCAAACCTAATCAACAGTTCGTTATAAAAATCAGTCTTTGGGTTGATCCTTCCGAGACAGACATCTGCATAGCTGCTTCTTCTTCTTCTTCTTCTTTCACACACACACACATTTAAACCTTATTGTTGAGAGTTAACAGGAAATCAGATATGGCGTTTGTAAGGAAGCCCAGCAGGGTCAAACAAACCAAAGTGCGCAGGGACGTTTGAGAAGCAGGAGCAGGACTTCTGACGTATGGCTGCGTCCGGAAGATTAAGAGTTGTTCAAAGCTTATGTTCATGTAATAAATGTGCAAAGGTATAGAGGGTTAGTGTATGAGTCATAAAGTCACATTTCATTCACTAATGTTGAATGAGCAGCAGAACTTTTGTTGTGGCACAGTGATAAACTCTTGTAGTTAGTGTTGCTGCTACAGCTTGTGTCAGTCAGTTCCTGGGATCCAAAACCCACGTTTCAGCAAACTGTGAAGAGTGGGTCTGGTCACCACTCCCTCCGCTGTGTTTCAGATCAAATCCACATTGTACCGGGCAATCAGATTATCTTATTGTGTGACACACATGAAACAAAGGAGCTGATTGGTCGTCTGTCATTTAGACCAAAATCTAACTTCACTCACCTCACATTAAAATTGTTTTTTGCTTCGCTCATTGATTCTGCAAAAATCCACAATGTTTCAGTTCCACATGATTTTTTTCTATGTATTCTTTTTCATCATAAGCAGCCATGTTGGTTTTTACACGGCAGAAGATGCGTGTCTCTGATTGGCCAATTAATCTGTCAATCACGGCTACAGAAATTCGAAAGAGGAACACGGTGACCAGACGATATATTGTTTAAATATGTCTGGATTTTCCAGGCAAGTCAATCAGCAGCAGCTCTTTCTGCAATCCAGGTGTGTGTGCATCTTCTGTGCTGATAAACAGATAATCCCTCTATAAGTCGCAGAGTTCAGAGCTTGTAGAGGCTGCTCATAGTTAAGAAATTATGGTATTTATTTTTGTAGAAGTTAAGATAAAAAAATAATGATTGCAAACTTTGTTAAATCCTTGTCAAGAAGGCAGATTTTTCCTTAAAGTGATGCTTACTCTATAAACCCTGGCGATGGGACAAGGAAGGAATGTTTATTAAGCACAATGGCAGAGATCCTTACACTAGATTCTAGCTTTACAGCTAATCTCCATTTGTAGTTCTACGCAGACACGGGGAGAACATGCAAACTCCACATAGAAAGGCCCCGGCGGCCCGGAGTCAAACCCAGGACCTTCTTGATATGAGGCCAGAGCGCTAACTGCTGCGCCACCGTGTCGCAATATATGATATACTTCAATATCACAGTCTCAATACTGAGTCTGAGCTCTGTACACAGAGAACTGTGACAGACTATTCCTGCACATTACTGACAGAAATTGCCAACAAAACTCATCATAAATAATCAGATTTGGCCAAATTTCATATAAAAGACGAAAGCCCTGACACTGATGTAAAGCATATTAGTGTGCATACACTGTGTGTATATTTTAGTCAACATGGTCTAGATTTCTGAGCTACTTCTTTGCTGATTAATCTGTGGCAAAACCCAAAACTGTTTTTCATTATAAAATGAGAATACTGTGGTATAGTGTCGTATTTTTGCCATGCTTATCATATCTTGAAAATTTTTCGAGTTTAAAAAGAGATCTAATATGCTTCATTTAACTTTTAGGAACTTAAGCATGTTTCCTCTCCTACTGAAGCCTCTAAGTTAGAATTAGAGTGACTCAGGCATATTTAAGTCATCTTTTGTCTAAAGATAACATGACTAGTATCAGTCTAGATAGGCATGTCCAAACGCGGCCGGGGCCAAAGCGCCCTGGACAAATTCTTGGCCCTCAGACTTACTGCAGATTGGCCCAAATACTTAATTTAATCCAAATTGAGCAATCTTCTATCATAGTCGAAAAAACAAACATTTAGTTCCTTGAACCATACAATGAATGATTAAGGCTCTAATAAAAGTGTGTTGTTTCATTAAAATTAGGTCAAATGCAATATTTTTAATGATTCACTTCACTGGCGTGAAATACATGGCCCTCTGCTCCATATATGTTTCAAAATGCGGCCACTCTGAAAAAAGTTTGGACACCCTGGTTAGATAGATAGATAGATAGATAGATAGATAGACAAACTGATTGTCAAGAAGGAATATATGAATAAAAGAGTGATTAGTGTGAGTAAACGCAGCCATACTCAGTGCTCTGCTCTGCTTCTCAAGGCGATGTAAACATTTGTTCATTTGTGATTTGGTCGTTGAGGAAGATGATTGACATCACGTGGACAGTGTAAGTGCTTTGATGATTCCATGTATAAAAATAAGATCTCTTGATAATAATAATTGTGATCAAACTGCAGCTCGGTGTTGTTGGAGACGGACGAGCAGCTGGTCTGGACAGGACCTGATGTGCATAAAGAGGCAAGACAACTAAAGTGCTTTCTGTCACAATGTTTCACTGCACAACCAATCAGATCTGTCCCCAGACCTAATGTAAATAATGTTGATTAGCCTAGCATTTTCTTTATTCAATAACGTGGCCAACAACAGAGATTTAAACAAAGTAGAAAGTGTATTGTATAATTTAGATTCTATTTATTCTGTTCTTTGGTGAAAGGTGCAGCTGTCGTTTGGAAAGTTGTCTGATTTGGTGAGTTTTTTAATTATTCAACAACAAAAAATGCTTTGTCAACGTCTAGAGCTCCTGCAGCTGACGTCCCGCTCTCCCAGCATGCACCGCGTATTCTCGGGTCAGCAGGGTCTGGATTATCAAACTTTATCGTAGTTTATCAGAATATGGATTATTGGGGTTGGGATTGTATTTATCTCATGTCTAAATCTGACTTGTTCTGCTGCAGTCATCATTTATCCGTTGTTCAGTATAGGGTTAGATTATATATAGTTTGAATTAGAAAAGTCAAAATGAGGTTTGTTCCAACTGGGGCACGACCAGATTGGAGTTGGAGGTAACAAGAAAAGAGTGAAAAGGCTCAGTGAGTTATGGCTTATTTCTATCACACCCTTACATTTGGTGTTATATGTTTTATACTTTTATCATAGTTCATATTTATCATTATCATCTCTTCTATGTAGCACATTAGCATCAGAGCAGGTTCCTACTTTGTGATTTTTATTCTCCGACAATGGCAATACATTTCATTCTGATTCTGATATTTTTTTTATTTTTTTTTTTCAATTATAACTAAAGATACAGTATACTGTATATCAGAGGTGGCAAGTATTTTTACTCAAGTACTGTACTAGAGTAGTTTACTTGAGTATCTGTACTTTTACTTTTACTTCTTACATTTTTTCAAGAAATATCTGTACTTTCTACTTGCTACATTTTTAAAACAAGTGAGTGACTTTATGAGCTCATAAACAGTTGTCGTTGTTTTTTTCCTTATAAAACACTACAGAGCTGCTGTGCTGTGAACAAATTAACAATTGAACATTGCCAAAATTTTTAAATGTCTAATAATGAACATATTTATCACATGATAAAAGTCACAATATTTATAAATAATTTACTGTAAAGCTCAACTCATGCTCCAACACAGTACAAACCATCTTTGTGAGCTGCAAAAAAAATGCATTTTTAGATTGGGTAAAATGTTGTAAAATCTGGATTTCTTTTGTATTTTTTCTGGTTCAGATGGTTTTATTTGATGTACTTAGAATATATGACTTGTTTTGATGTGTTGTCTGCCTTATTTCAAGTCAAATTATTTGCTGTTAAGTAAGACATTTTTAGTCCCTCATTGGCAAATTTGATTCAAGCTCAAATCTCTTGAAAACATCAGAAATGTCTTGAAACAAGTTGCCAGATTTACAGTTTTAAACAAGACTAGAGAATATTTTTTGCCGTGTAATATTTTTAACTTTTTACTTGGGTAAATTTACACACATTTACTTTTATACTTTTACTCAAGTAAAGAAGTGTCAGCAGGACTTTGACTTTCACCAGAGTTGTTTTTTAAATAAGCAACTGTACTTTTACTTGATTAGTGAACGTCAGTACTTTTGCCATCTCTGCTTTATGTTGATATTTACTGTATATTCCTCTATTTACTATTGCCAAAGTGATTGTGCAAACAGGATGTCTTGTGTAAAAAATGGGACTAAACATTAGCTTTGGAGACATTTGTTGGGACTTTAGTGTGATTTTTATCTGTTCTAGGAATGTAAAAGATGGCATTGTCCCAAAATGACCTATCAACGTTATGTCAAACAGAGTCTGAGTAGGGCAGGTACGTATTTAGTATTTTGTGAGGTTAAATCATTTTCTAAATGCCATGTTCTTCCCAAGAGAAATGGCTGCAGTTGTGTTTTGTCCACTGGGGGGCAGCGTTTGCACACACATGTCCAGTTAGCAGCAATAAAGTGCGTTGTTTTTTCTAGAAGTAGCGTTCACGTAAGGCCTTTTAAAGACTAGCTTTTTATTATTTGCAGTTTTTTTTTTTTTGGTCCTTAACTTTTCATACATTGTATTTGGATTGCTACACTGTAAAAAGTCATAAGGCCAATAAGTTAAAGTAACTTCAATCTCTGTGTTGTTAGAACTTTACAATGTGATTTTCGACTTTTAAGGAGAGAGAGAGAGAGAGAAGGAGTTTAGAGAGGGGGAGGGAAAGAGAGAGGGAGGGATCGAGGGGAGGCAGGGAGAGAGGATGGAGAGAGAGAGAGAGTGATAGTCAGTCAGGTAGAGGGAAAGAGAATAACAAACTCACATACATTAAATATGACATGAACCTTTAAGGCAGAAATTGTACTCACATTTTGAAGTTTCGTTGCCCTATGACCTTTTACAGTGCAGCAGTAATCATGTCACAGCGCTCGTACAAAAATACTATGAAAGTGCATTTAAAGATATGGGCTTTTATAAATGATCGCGTTGTTACAAAACTAAACTACAAATGCATGGTTAAAATATCTTTGATTTGGTCCAGACAGATCCAGCTGCTGTGCTTCCAGTTTTGGGAGAGTTCTGCAGTTTGATCATGTTTTGCCATACTTTCACTTTCACTTTCCATTCAGTCGGCAGTGGGCAGAGACGACACTGAGGAGGTAAACTGAGCATCTTGTGTGGCAGCCACTTTCCAGATTGACCATAGAAATGAATGGACCCATTGACTTACTATTGGCACTGCTGCTAGAGGTGATTCATCAAAATGTAGATAACGCAAAAATCAAGTTTTGAGTATATTGTTTGTAGTAAAAAAAATCCAACAAAAAGAGCTGTTTAAAAGTATAAATTGCTGTATTTTTACAGACATTACATTGAAGATTAAGATGAGGCACTGCAGTTGAATAGGAAAAAATTCATACATTTAAAACGGTCAATTTGAATCTGAGCTCACATAATTGTAAGAAAAATTAATATAATTTTTTTATCATGTACTATACAGCAGGGGTCCCCAACCACCGGTCCGGGGCCCAAAACCGGTCCGCGAGGCATCTGCTACCGGGCCCCAGAGGATCTTTTAAGATGTATTTTATTTTTTATTTGATATTTTATCACTACTTCCTTGTGTTTTACTATGAAAATATTGTGCCATTTAATCAAATAAACTGCAAATTAAAGCAATAAGAGCTAAAAATATGCACAATAATCAGTTGTATGTTTTTGTGTTGTTGTTATTGGCGCTACCCAACCTCAACCGGTCCCCGGAAAAGAAAATTGTGACTGTACCGGTCCTCGCACAAAAAAAGGTTGGGGACCACTGCTATACAGTATATAATAGCATATAAGCTACATATAGGTTCATCTCTACAAAAGAATATGATGTAGGTGTCAAGGAACTGCCCTCAGCTGTCCTATTTATCCGATAGGTACTAGTTTGTAAATGGAGACCCGAGCTTCGCACAGCGTTCTAATGTAACTTATGGTGTGCCACAGGGCTCTGTACTCGGACCAGTCTTGTTTACTCTTTATATGATGCTGTTAAGATAACAACATAAAACGTGGCATTGACTCCACTGTTAATGCAGACAGATGAAAGATTATAAGTTTGGAGTGTGTAGGAGCTGCTTAACCGTTTAGGCGCCAGAGTTTTTATTGAAAATACATTTAGAGACTTTAATGTTTCCCTGGAGAATCTAAACTGATATCTCTCCATTTTGTTGGTAAAGAGTTGAATGTCCAGTCTAGGAAATACTGAAACTTATTAGAAACAGAGAGTCTGAGACAGAGAACTAACTGCAAAAAAAATCATATATAATTTTCTAAAATGTCTTGAAATCTAGGTTTCTTTTCTTCTTCTTTTTTTTGTGGTTTCATTTTACTTGATTCACCTAAATTATTTGATTTGTTTCAAGGTATTGTTTTAATAAATTTGTTCTATTTCAAGCCAAAATTTATAATGTTGCAAACATTGGTAAATTTGATTGAAGCTCAAATCATTTTTAAACGGTCAGAAATGTCTTGAAACATGAGATTTGCTACCAATTTACATGTATTGCTAATCTGCCTAACACAACTAAAACTAAGATTACTATTCTGGATTAATCAAGATTAATAATTTTTTGCGACTGTGCAGAATTGCTATTGGTTGGGTTAATAGCTTTACTAGTCTTGTCTTTACAATGTAAAATTAACTTTGAAATCTCTGGATAAGTCTGTAAGTTGAGAAAGCAAACTGACTCAAAGACAAAACTGACAAAAATATATCCGATATAATTCAGACATTTCCAGTCCCTTCGATAGAAATGTGTAAAAAATGTCTGATGGTTTGTTGAGGTTTCATTATCAGACAAACATAAAATATGACACTACTCTTGTCCTGTCATTAAAAGACAAAAGAAACGCTTAAAAGATCGCTTCTTTCATTTTCATTTTGTAAAGCTCTTTTTGCAGCATTTTTCAGAATAGACAATAATATCTAAATAAGGCCACAGTAAGGATATTTTTGGTCCATTAATTCCTATGATGTCAAGTCTCTCACCTGTAAAAAGTAGAAATGAGCAGAGAAAGTGCAAAAGCAGCCCTGTCTGTGCCCTGTGTGGTGTTCTCTCTTTCTTTCTTTGTCTCTCTCTTTCTATGGGACGGTCCGTTGGCTTCAGTTCTTTTTGAAGAAAGAGAAAAGTGTCCGGTCCCGTTGGTGCATTCGCCGGGTGCGTCTGGAGCTCTGTCCCGAGAGAGAGGGCTGCCACTCGTCCTGCTGTTTCAGCTGCTGGTCGATCACTCTGTGCATATCGTCCTGGAAAGACAGCACACAGAAGTACCTTACTGAAGATGTTGTACCCTAATCTCTAAAATTAAAGCAAGACACTTGATGAAAAAAGGACAAAAAGAAATAGAACAGGCGGAGAATGGACTTTTTGTTTCTAGATAAAAGTTTATCTGTTGTAAGAGCAAAGAAACAAGCTGTTTTGACATTTCACATTTCATCTGAACTAGTATTTTGAATCAAACATCTAGCAACCTAGCTTGACAAAATATATTTACATTTAGACATAATAGCATAAATGTTACGCAGGTGACATCAGAGCAGTGATGAGTAAATGTCAGCAGTGACATGTGAAAGAGGAACGCTCAGTGTTCATTAGAATTAAAATATATATAAAATGTTCAAACGTATATCTAAATGTATTAATTGAAGTTTAATGATCAGAATAATTATTAACCTGGCAGCCAGATGGTTTATCTCGCGATATTTGTGAATTCACAAACACGAGATAAACCATCTGGCCTTCCAGTCGCCCGATTGGTTTGGGAGTCTGAACCAGCGGTGTTTCGGTGGTGTTAAGACGGCTGTTAGCGCCCTGGCGCCGCTGCCGAGTTCATTCAAGCTAAACAAAGATGGCTGCTCTCGTGGACGTAGTTTTCTGCTGCTTTTGATGCAGTTTTAGCAGAAATACGGAGTAATATCTTTTTGAAAGAAGAGCTGGACATTGGATACACTATTACGAGTTGTTGCTGTGATTGGTTAAGAAAAAATAGGCCCCACACCCAATCAATCCAGTATTTCACTAAACGCCCCGCTTTTCCCAACGCTTTCAGCGAGTCAAGTCCCAGATGGATATAGTGAGAACTCAGATAGGAGTTCAACACAGATCCATCTGGCGTGAGCCAGGTTAAATAATTATGTTTGGTTGACTGAAGACATTTTTGGTCGCCTTAAGACATGTGCTATCAATCATCTTGACTAAAGGTCCCTCTTTCTGAAAACTAGTGAGTATCTCAATGTTTTGACCAAATATTTGACCAAACTGGAAAAATCTTTTGCTACTTAATTCTTGCTTTTGACTACAACGATACCGGAGTATTACTATATCTTCTATTTTTTGTCTTTACTTGTCTGATATTCTATTTTTGCATATCTTCAAAGTAACTATCACGATATTATCTCAAATTTATATATTGCCCAGCTCTAACTGCGTGTCTACTATTTATATTTATGTATACTATATAGATTCAAAATAATACAAGGATATTTGAAATGGAGCAAAACAAAAATGACTCTAAATGATCTTCCACACAAGATGCTCTTATGAACGAACAGACACAGAAACAGTGACTTGTAAATGAAAAGTTAGTGTCGACGTTGAGGGGATGAAATGGTCTTGATTTGATGATCCAGTGGAGCTCAGATGGGACAGAGATGGGACAGGGTGTTACAGGGTGGGCCGGGCTCACCTCTAAGGCAGAAGGGGGGGCACCACGCGGGGGAAAGAGGGAGGTACGGAAGCTGAGAAAGGCCACTAGATCAGAACCACAAGAGCCAAACAGTAAAGAGCCCTGAGGAGGCAAACTGTGGGCAGGAAAGAGAGAGAGAGAGAGAGAGAGCAGGAGGTTAAGGACCAGGAAAGGCTCAGGAAAAGGCAGCTGGAGGATTTATTTAAGGTACATATGACAGGTTAGTCAACATACATTTTCTGCTTCGGAGTATACGTTGCAGAAGCCAAAAAATGCATGTATTAGGAGAAAAAAAACGTTTATAAGTCGCACTTTTTTAGGGAAATTAATTTTTTCGTTGGACTTTTTTTGATACTGCTTCTGTTTGATTTTTGTTGTGAAACAGATAATGCACAGAGGCCAAGAACCGCTGCAATGAGAAAAACTACAAGATGTAGATCAAAAAAGGACTAAACTCTGCCTTAATCAGCTCTTATATTATCAGTACTGTAAATCATCTGCAATAAGTATTGTGTCTATTTGACATTCAACAAATCACAATGTGACTGAAGTGTATTTTTTACCGAGACAAAGTTCCACACATCCGCTAAATCCACAGTTTAGTTTGCTCAAACGCCATTATTTCCGTCTCTCTTGCATAAAAAGCAGTCCTTTCCTCTGGAAAGTTTTCCTTCGCGCTGCTTCTGCTGTTGATCTGCGAGTACTCACAGCTGTTAATACGTGTGGAAACAAGGATATGCCAGCAGCGAGTTTTTCATCAGACAAAAAATAAAACATTAAAATCATCAAGAGTTTGTCTTTATAAGCGCAAGTTCCGGTCCAATGAGTAACCGACTGATCCTGCTTTTGGAAAATTGCAGGACCGGAAGTCCGGCCAGGCCCGGCATTTTGGTCCCTCCACTGGCTATTGGATGGAAAATGAAGGCACTATGGATAATTGTCAGGCTATGAGCTTCTTTTATAGCGTAATTTGTTCTTTTGGCAGTTGAGTCTGGTTGGGTCCGTATTATATTAATAGTTACACACAAATTCACATTTTATTATATACAAGTTGCACCTGAGTATAAGTCACACCCCCAGTCAGACTATGAAAAAAGTGCGACTTATAGTCTATAGTCTATATGTAGGCTGAGTTAAATTAGTTTAACTTAGTAGTCACTAATCCAGTTCCAGTAGCTGTGTTGTTTTTTTAGTTCTAGCCAACAAAGGAACTAATAGGAAGCTCGGAAGGTAAAATTAGGTGAAAGTTAGTAACACCTACAGACAAAACAAAGAAACATGATTCTTTGCTGTATATTCTCACTCAAATGTGTCGTTTCTTTAATTGCGTGGGTCATGTGACGTACCTGCCACGCCTCCAGCTGCTGCGACAGGTTGAGTTTTTGTTGGATGGCGTCGAGGAGCTGACTGTTCAGAGACATGATGTCGATCTTACATTTGGCCAACTCCATCTCCACTGCTTTTTTCCTAAAAACACACAAATAGTAAACTCCGCTGCCAGTGTGTACAGAGTAGGCTGTGTTCCTGTTTTAGAATTTGATCATCTCAGAGGTTGGGTGGCATCTAAATCGAATATCCACAAATGTTAAAACTTTTGTTGAATACAGTTTGTTTGTTTTTTAAACCTACTGTACTTTTCTCAGCCTCAGTTGCCATGTCTAGTTGTAATTAGAATGTGTCAGAATGTTTTCAGAAGATTCTTAGCGTGTGCGTACTTGGCGATGGCCTCGTCCCGGTCCCTGATGGCGCTCTGGAGCTGCTCACTGGGCTCTCGAACTTCAGACATCGCTCTCACTCTCTCGTTTTCCTCTCGCAAAGAGCACATCTCCACAGACAACAGCGCCATCTGCAAGACACAATCACACACTTACATCAGACAGGTGCTGTACATTCTGTATATGACAAATCATCTGAAAATTAATCAATCAATTATAATTTATTGTGGGGAGTGGTTTAGATTGGTGGTACAGTGGTTAGCGCTCTGGTCTCATAGCAAACAGGTCCTGGGATCCACTCACAGGCAGCCCGCGGTCTATCTATGTTGAGTTTGCATATTCTTTCTATGTCTGTGTAGGTTTTCTCCAGTTTTCCTAGCCAGGCTGGTGCCGCCAGTGCCTCCACTTAAATTCATTTCACTCCACCTATTATGTCAGGTATCACAGGACTCAGAGATGTTCACAAATCTCTAGTTGCAAGTCAAGTCTCAAGTCTTTGCCCACGAGTCTAACCCCGGGCTCACACTGCCTTCAGTCCAACTCCGGTGCAGTCACCGGACCGGTCTTGCTACGGTGGGTGACTCACATTACCTCTGGAGGTCTGCAGTCCTGCTGCAGCCACAGGTTCTGCTGCCGACCTCGTGAGACCCTGAACTCACGGAGGTTCACGCTCAACTTGAAGATTACGCGATCGCTGTATTAATGTGTAAATGTCGTATTTCGACGTAGTTTCTATTATTGGTGGTAACGTAATGATTTATTTTGAAAACTACCGGATTCACTTCACTCGCGCTCGCTTGGTTTCCTGTTTATCGTGTTGTGTTTTCACAACTTCATCAAAATGAGGTCCGGTGGGCTCTGGTGCGCTCCGGCGTCCGGCCAAAATTGAAACAACCGAAACGTTTTCGGAGCGCCGGATTGGCCGTACCGGAGACACCGGACTGGACTGTAGTCGTGTGAGCCACTCTTAGACTTTCAGATAAGTAAAGACTCCGGTGGCTGCACCGGAGTTGGACTGTATACAGTGTGAGCCGGGGTCAGTCAAGCCTCACGTCCCAGTAAGTGCATACAAATCTATTATACAACAATTTTTCCTAATATATTCTTTTATCGCTGTTATTTTCTCTCTCTGGTTACCTTCCCTCATTCCTCCCCAGGACTATTAATGCAAATTAGCTGTTAATCTAGAAATGTTTCAAGCATCTTTGCCATTTTGTTTAAAGTTGGGATAACTAATGCCTCCGAACACTAACTGAGGCAATTCGGTTCAAGACACGTGCGAGTTTCCTGTGAAGTGCACTGTACCCCAGCTCCAGTCCACTGCGGTCCGTATTGCCCAAAGCCGTACATATCACTGGAGAATCCTCGAATTATTGAATGAAAGTCACATCAGGCCTCTGCAACCACCGAGAAAAATAAACTACAGATTCTGCTCCAAAGTACAGGGCAACTTGTTTCAAGCACTTTCTTAGTCTTGCAGCCTCGGGTGTCCTGACCCACCCAACTCGCACTCAGTGTACGGCAGGGGTAACTTTTTTCGTTGAAATGAGTTAACTTTGTTTTTCACAAAAAAAAAAAGTCTATGATAATAGCAGCCTATGAAAAAACAAGTCTATGAAAAAACAAGACCACTGAGTACTGTCTGAATAATAAGAGAGTTGGTTCTAATCAGAAGCAGAATGCTGCGCTCTGATAGATTTTTTTTTTAGCCATAATTGCAACTAAAATTATTTCATGTTGATATGAACCATGTCGACTCAGAAGATTTAGCTGTGAGAAAAAACAAACAAAAAAAATAACAGCATTTTTTTTTTTCATTAATTAGAATGATCTTATGAAAACAAAAACATTTGCTAACACAAAAAAGAAATCCTGAAACAAACAAAATAACTAAAGCATTTGCCCACTAAGTAAAAGTCAAGTATTCAGCGAAATGACATGGTGATTTCAGTATTTCATATAAAGACGCTGCATCTACGTATTCCTTCTATTAAATGGTATATGGTAATGTTAAATCAGTATCTGCAATTACACATCAAACTATCAACACACACATTTTGATTCTGAATTTAAATGTTACAGTTTGAGGTTATTTTGGGGATCCCAGTCTCAAAACTTTTCCAAGATGCACATCATCATGAATAAAACTTAAAATAGTAATGCAGTCTTTCCTCTCCTAACCAGGTCCTAAAGTTTGCAAAGATCGGACAGGAGCTTCCTTTCATGTTAGAATCTGCCGAGTTAGTCTTTTTCACACTTTCTCACGATCAGCAGCAGACGTCAGACTGAACATGGCTTTAGGGCTTCAGACCATCATTACAGAGCAGCTGCTTTTGTTACATCAGTGCAGAGGAGCCGGGCTGTGAGCTGGGCCAGTGTCAGAACAAAATCCTTTTCTGACTAAGTGCATCATCAATGAACGAATAAATAAGCATAACATTACAGCATTAGTGTGAAGAGTTGCAGAACAGATGCACCCCGCACACAGAACACACAGAAGCAAAATGACTTTCTGTTTTCAACTCAGAGATAGTTTTTACCATGTGTTTTTCTGGGCTTTGCTGGTGCACTTTAAGTAAAAGTAAGTTATGTGTGAACCATGGATCATAAAATAAATCTGGACAGGGTATTGCTAGCCTGTAGCTGTTGAAAAGCAATAGCCTGTTCATTGGTACTGCAGCAGGAAACTCCTACAAGCTAGAAAATATTTTTTTTCCATTGAGCGCAATGCAAACACAAACTGCTTCTACTCAGCAGAAAGAGCATCTACAGCTTTAAGGATGGCAATTCTTTCTTTTTTTACATACAAAACATTTTCCAGTTGTATAAAATATATTTGCAAACCTAAGCCCTGATTATTCGAATGGTCAGGCTGGCCCTTTTCAGCTCTACCTAAAGTATCATGAGGGAAATACAACTGCACATGTTCAAGAGCCGCTAGAAAACCTAGCAAAGGGCTATGGCAGCAAACTCCAGTGTCTGCACCAAGTTGTGTATCTTTGTACGTCACGCTCACAAACACGGTTGTGTATCTTTGTACGTCACGCGCACATACATACTTGTTTTTCTATCTTAGTGAGGACCTTCATAGGCATGATGTGACAATGTATTACCCAGCCCCTTACCCTAACCTTAACCATCCAAACTAACCCCCTAGCCCTAACCCTAGCCCTAATCCTAAACTTAACCCAATTCTAACCCTAACTCTAAAACCACATCTTGACCCTCAAACAGGCGCTTCGCAAAGTGAGCACGTACATGGTTGTGTATCTTTGTACATCAAGTGCACATACACGGTTGTGTATCTTTGTACATCAAGTGCACATACACGGTTGTGTATCTTTGTACATCAAGTGCACATACACGGTTGTGTATCTTGTGTTGATCGTGTGAGCCTGGTTGTACGTCATGTATGTACCTGCTTGTACGTCATGTATGTACCTGCTTGTACGTCATGTATGTACCTGCTTGTACGTCATGTATGTACCTGCTTGTACGTCATGTATGTACCTGCTTGTACGTCATGTATGTACCTGCTCGTACGTCATGTATGTACCTGGTTGTGTAGCTGGAGCAGCTCCTCTTCACTGCGTTGGCTCTTCTCCTGCTCACATTCGTACAGCTCTCTCACCTCTCGGAGCTCGTCCCCCAGTTTCCTCACGTGTTCCTCCAGAGCCAGCTCCTCCTCACTGCGCCGGGAGCCCTGGGACGCACAACACACACGGACAGTTACGATTTAGTTTCAGAACAGTTGCCATGCCCCCTTTTTTAGGACGATGACACTTGTCTTTGGTCGACTACAGCCTTATTGAACTAATAAGTCAGACATGTTTAAACACAATTATGTTTGACTAACAGAAATACGTCCAATTGTTATCAGGATATGTTTACTATGTTTTACTAAAAATGTAGTTTAATCTGTCATTCGCACTTCAATATTGTTTGAATATGAGATGATATCATTTTTGTCATAATTGCCGAACCTCACTTACACACATACTCTTTGTGTTTTCAGCAAACACATACATATAATTGTTTGATTTCATGTTTGTGTTTGGATTTGACACAAATATGTGTTATCTAGTATCAGCCTGTACTTGGGTTTGATTTGGCCTTTTAACTGTCCTGATGTGAGTCATGAAGGCTGGATGCCAGTCTTCACTGATAACATATTTCTGAGGAAACAAATATTTTACTGGAAATCAGTCTGTTCTGACGAAAACGCTTTTCAATTTGTGTGTTGCAGAGTTTAATCATAGCAGTGTCAGTTGCAGCTCCACATTTCCACACAGAAGGAATGTAAGTGTCTCGTCTTTTTTACTGAAGACGAGACACTGCAGGCAGAACCCATTGTTTTTTTTCTGTTTTTTTTATCAGTTTTCTCTCCTCTTCAGGCTTTCATGTGGATTTATTCCACTTCATCCACAAGATTCAAAGGCCTCGTAGATAATAGGGATGTAACGATAGGCAATATTTATCACATTATCATGATTTTACAGAGGGTCCACGATATTGAGATTTTGCTTAGAATAATAAACATTAAAGTCATGTTTTCCAGTCATTCTTCTCTCCTTTTCTCATGGTTTCAGACTAATTTGTTGTTAGGTCTGGGCGATATGACAAAAAATTAATATCACAATTTCAATTTCATCACGATTCTTGTAAACTGTCTATTTTCAAATTGCTTTTGAGGTAAATAGGATCATCTGCTTTTTTAGAAAGTTCCTTCTTCACAGTCAATGTTTAGATCCAGCCGTCATAGGCTGATCAGTGTTGCCAAATCATTTTCAGAGAAAAACAAGCGACCAATCCCAAAACAAGTGACCTCAACCTTTCAATAAAGGAATATTTAAAATAATCATTTAATTAGAAAGTTGTGTATCTCCACAAAACATAAAAAAGACGATGAAGATAAGCTCACCATTCAATTTTTATCACAATATTGCCCAGCCCTAATTGATATCATCATAATTTTGGTATCACAATATCACAGTATTATCAATATTGTTACCTTTCTTAGTCACTAAAACAGGACTGACTCATATGGCAAGAAAAGTACATCACAATTTTGTTAGAGCCAAATATGAATTTTGATTTTATTCCGATTCATGTCAACAGTTTTTTTCCTATTCATACTGTATGCCTGAGGCACAAAGCTCAAATCCAAATATAATGTTTTAGAATAAGGGAAAAGATCCTGACTAAACCTTCAAATCCAAAATGTTCCCCAAACCAACATAACTTAATGTTAAGCTAAAAAAAAAAAAAAAAAAAAAAATCTGCTTCTTAAGAAAAATGTCATATTTCACTGTCATTGGTTAAGTCCAGCTGACCAATAGGAGCAATGATGAGTGAGAAAAAGTAATATTAAATAGAAAACTAGTAAAAACTACTACGTGTCAATTTCACCAAACAGAAGATTGTCACAGATTTCCGCTCACAATTTGATTTTTATCACACTAATGCCCTGCTTTACTCTAAAATAACTTTAAATTTGAGTTATTTTTCACTTGCAACGTCTGGCCTTAAGAGATTTCCTGCAACTTCAAATGTGCGTCACAAGTGCGGTGGACTCTAAAGCCTGTGTCTAAGTTACCGTGGACTCGTTGCCGTCCAGCAGGTTTTGCGTGAGCCTCCTGAGCTCCAGCAGACTGGCCTGGAGGCTTCCTGTAGGCACGTCTTTGGCAGAGGACGTCTCAGAGGATTCGTCCATGGAGGAGTCTGTGGACAGGGCCGAGTCGGTGACGTCGTTGCCCCTGAGGTGAGAGCAGAGCGCGCGCACCTCGCAGTACGCCTCCCACAACTGGAGACGCAGCTGCACACAGGACAACACAGTTAGACTCTGGGTTTAGCAAAATAAGTTGTTGTTTTTTTTTAAACTAAGAAATCATTGAAATATCTCCAAAACTGAAGCAATAGTGGACAATTTAAACATGAAATATGCCAAAAAGGGGACACAATGGTTAGGGTGAAATACTTCTTGGCTTACAGTTTGTGGGCACTCTACATCCACATCAATGTTGACGCGTTTATACGAAAATATCACGTATTTAGAAGTATTTAAAGTGAGGCTCAGTTACCTGTTCCCTCTCCTGCTCCAGCTCCTCCTGCTCCATGCTCTGCTCGATCTCACACAGCAGGCTGGAGGGGTGAGGTGTGAGGGAGGTGAGACTGTGTTCGTCCAGCAGCTCCTCCAGCCGAGCGCTCAGCTGTCTGTGGGACACCTGCACCTCCTGCAGCTCCAGCTGACTCTGACCGAACTGAAGACAACAGGCAAAACATGAGAGCCTTCTGCACACTACAGGAGTTTTAGCTTGATTTTAAGCCCAATGTGCCTCTTTACGAGTTCGGGAGGTGTGGCCAGAGTAAGGATTTTTGTAAGAGATTTTTTGTGGTTTCTCTTCTTATGTCTGTGCGTCACTGTGACTGTTACGACTGTTTGTCAGGAGCATCATGGTGAGGTTCACCTGCTGCATGAGCGCGAGGACCTTTACAACAGAAGCATCTGGTGCTTCTGCCTTGTGGCGACGCATCTTAAAATGTCCATTGTCCATCATCGTCCATCCATTCCATCATCGTCTGTAAATAAATGTAACGCTTTGTGCAGGATTCTCTAACGCACCTGCTCCTTAAATTATGTTCGAAACAACTTTATTATTGTTTTCATTTCATGCCCACAATGTGTCAGTGTAACAACGTCTTACCTCTAATAATCCTCCGCTGTCCTGTGACTTTAGTAAACCTGCTTTAATCTACTGGCGTTTCATCATTAGGCGTTTTCGCACTGAAGGAACTTCTTGTTGTCCCTCTAACCTTTTTAGCCCCTAGTCTCTTTTCTGACGTTTTGCATGCCCTTTATTTGATTTTATTTATCTTAAATATTTGTATTATAGTTAATATTTTTATTATAGTTGATATTTTTTACTCTTTATATTTTTTATTGTTTATTTGTGTTTTCTGTGTTGTATGTTGCACATTAGCATCAAAGCAAGTTCCTAGTCTGTGAATTTTGTAACTCACTGACAATGGCAATAAAATCCTTTCTGATTAATAATATTGGCATAAAAGTTTACTGATAGCAGTGCGAGATGGACGGATGCAGAGGTACAAGCGCCGCAAAAGGTCCTAAACTCCTCGAGTGTGCAGCCGGCTTCAGGTTTGTTACTTAAGTGTTTATTATAGAGTCATCAGCCAGGAGTTCTCCAGGAGGTCGTGAGGTTCATGTTCACACAATCCCTCAAGGACCTCGCAAAGGCAATTAAGTTCATGTATAAATCCAGTGGAAAGCAAACCATTGTTCAGTGTCTGTGGAAAAAGTCAGTGAGTGATTTATGAGCTGCCTAACCTTTAATTAAAACTGTAATCCACAAAATTCTCGGCGAAGGATTTGTGCAAAGATGGAGGATGTAGTTACCAATACATCGCTTATATTGCCGAGGTTATATAATTTTTCAAGTATTTATTTATGTACCTATTTATTCATTTCAAATATAATTTTGCAATTATTCAACAACAGAGTTAGAAATTTTAGTATTGTGACAACACTATTACACACAACAAGTCCCAAGTCAAAGAGAGACAAGTCCAAGTCTAGTCCCAAGTCAAAAAGAAACAAGTCCAAGTCTAGTCCCAAGTCAAAGAGAGACAAGTTCAAGACACGTTCCAAGTAAAAGAGAGACAAGTCCGAGTCAAAGTCCCAAGTCAGAGAGACAAGACCAAGTCAAGTCCCAAGTCAGAGAGACAAGACCAAGTCAAGTCCCAAGTCAAAGAGAGACAAGACCAAGTCTAGTCCCAAGTCAAAGAGAGACAAGTCCAAGTCTAGTCCCAAGTCAAAGAGAGACAAGACCAAGTCAAGTCCCAAGTCAAAGAGAGACAAGACCAAGTCTAGTCCCAAGTCAAAGAGAGACAAGACCAAGTCAAGTCCCAAGTCAAAGAGAGACAAGACCAAGTCTAGTCCCAAGTCAAAGAGAGACAAGACCAAGTCTAGTCCCAAGTCAAAGAGAGACAAGTCCAAGTCAAGTCCCAAGTCAAAGAGAGACAAGACCAAGTCTAGTCCCAAGTCAAAGAGAGACAAGTCCAAGTCAAGTCCCAAGTCAAAGAGAGACAAGACCAAGTCTAGTCCCAAGTCAAAGAGAGATAAGTCCAAGTCGAGTCTAAGTTATCTGCTTTTAGTTTCAAGCATTTTCAAATCTTCAAATCAAAATACAAAATACATCTTGTATTTCTACAGTGTCATTGCTTTTTACAAATGATTCAATTTAAAACAAATTTCTTGTCACAAAAAAGAAATGAGGACGAACAAATTACACAACTTAATTTTTGAGAAACATCAAGTCGTCTCAAGTCACTGACATGCAAGTCCAAGTTAAGTCCCAAGTCTTAGTCAAGTGTCAAGTGATCAAAATAGCGACTCAAGTCTGACTCAAGTCCACACGTCTGCTTACTACCAACTTTGCTTGAAATCTTAACAAAACATACTTGCTCTATTGACATATTTCATAGCTATAAATTCAGATTACGTCTAAAGTAAACCAAGATAAATAATATCTTAGTCTGGTGTGGGTCTCACCTGCAGGTCCTTGTCGTGGCACTGTCTCTCCAGCAGCAGCGTCCTCTCTCTCAGCTCGTCCGCCGTGTTCTGCAGCATCTCGTTTTCCTCCAGCGCCGAGTTCAGCCGTCTCTCCAGCTCCATGTTTCTCTCCGACAGCATCTTAATCTAGCAGAGCAGCCACATCATCGTTACACCACCAGATCTCACGGGTAAAAACGTACAAGCCACGCGCAGGAGATGAGATGAGACAGATGAACGGAAAAGATGTTTGATGATTTAAGGTTGTGTTGTTGTTTTTGCATGAGCGCTCTCTCTCGTTGCACAAGCGGGACGGTAACTCCCCCTGGTCTGAAGAATGCGGTTGCTAAGAGCTAAGTAGGCGTCCGGTGCCACCCTCGTCTTCAGGAATGTCTTGTTGATAAATTTGTATGTGGATTTCTCTTGCATTATAATAGTCTTGAATGTAGCATCAAGGAGAATTAAGCTAACACTGGTTTATAAAATTTGTTTATCTTAGAAACTTCTTGTTAGATTCAGATAAAAAAATTACTCATGATAAACATGAACAAAATTGTGTTTTGTTTCATTCACACATGTTTGAGTAATCCTGCTTTTTAAATTTCCAAATGTCAAAGTGTTTAATATTTTTATCCAGTCCAGACGTCAATTAAACATTTGAAAGACTACCAGCACAATCAATGTCACTGGTATGAGCTTAAACCATTTATTACTTGGTATTTAAATGAATGCATGCAATTTATTCAACAAATCTACACCTGTGTCCAGATGTGTGCTCTCATTCTCTAATCACTCAATAACTTTATAGTCTTGCCCAGTGCTGGCTCTAGCCCTTTTGGTGCCCTAGGCAAGATTTCAAACAGCCCCTGATAGATATAATAGATGTAGTGGTTTCCAGCCCTCTGCACTCCCTTTCCTGAAATAAATTTTTATGTAATTTCTATTTACACACAAACCCTTAGAGCAGGGCTATTCAACTTTATTTTCCAGAGGGCCTGATTTTATCAAGAACCACGGCTTCTGGGCCGAGTAGTTGCAGAATACGTCACCACGTTTGGTACGAGGTTGTGCCAAATATTAAGAAGTGTTTCTATAGTGATAATAACAAAAGCTGCCATCTGTTTTTGCTAGTAATAGCCAAATCTGGAATATCTTGCATTAAACCAGATCTAAACCAGGACCAAATAAGGTCTAAAGGAAAATTACATCAGGACTGAAATAGGACCATGTAGTTTAGATTGAAAAAAAATGACAAATGAGTGAATAAGTGCTTAAATTAAGTCATACATTTCTTTATTTTAGCATATTTTAACTGCCTTAAAACAAGATTTACCATCAGAACAAAAACAACAGTGACTTTTTTGCTAAAATTTGCTAAAAAATGCAGCTTTTTCTCACTGGAAATGTGCCCAAAAAGATAACTATTGTCTTGTTCAAACACATATAAGTTGGTCACCTTTTCCTGAGAAATAACCCAGAAATAAATCTACAAACAAACAAAAAATAGATAGTTTGTACTACTTAGAAAGTGATTGGGGGCCGGATCAGATTTTTGGAGGGCCGATTTGGCACCCGGGCCTTAAGTTGAATAGGCCTGCCTTAGAGCCATAAGCCCTTAAACAAACATTTCAATATACCAAGATTTTGGTGTCATACAGGGGGCTCTGGGGGCCCTCCCCAAGGAGAATGTTCTAAATTCAGTGCATTTTCCTGCATTTTGGTGAGTTTAGATGTGATATTCTTATTATGTGATGTCATTTTACTATAATTAAAAACATGAGGCAGTTATAAAAAATAAAATGGGTTGCCCCCCCATAGAGACCAGATTTAGGGGGCCCCAGCCCCAGATGTCCCCCTTAGCTCCACCACTGTAAAACTAAGCTTTTAGGAGACTGACTTGATGTGACAGGACTGTCCTGTGTGGAGAGTAAACACTGATGCAGCTGCTTTTGTCAAGTCAGTGTCTGTTTTTTGTCATATTCATGCCAAAATAAAATTTGTAAGAACCACGTACAACATTTCCGCGGTGCGCTGCTTTGACCTATTTGCACTGTTTATTTTTACATGTTTTATTTCACTGTACATTTTGGAAGGAAAAGGAGCCCAAACGGGGGAAAACCACCCAATCTGGCAACACTATGGCTTCTTTTTGAAAACTTTGAAAAATTGGTTACATACAGTGCCTTAATCTACGGTGAAAATAAATGGAAATTTAGTTCTTCAAATCAGGATTTTTTTTTCTATTAGAGCAAAAATGTTTAAATATAGCTTTAAATTCATGAGTCAACTCTGTAATATTATCTCAAGACATTTGAATTGAATCCCTATCGCGAGTTCATTTTTATCCAAGCTGCTCCTGACCTACATTTTCAACCCACTTTTCCGAGCACTGCAAACGCACAGCTCGCTTCAACACAAATGACAATCACCACGTTTTACAAATATATTTAACTACCACACAACCGAAAGCGTCACAAAACAGCACATACGACAGCATTAGGCCGGCGTTAGTCAGCGCTGGATGACACGGGAAGTGCGTTGGAAAGTGGGAGCTCCCAGACGTTGCAGTGGGTCTAAATTTAGCTCAGATGTGGTTTCTCCCAATTATAGAAAACCGCTGCAGTCTGGTGTTTCTCTGCATTTGAAGAAAAGCTCGCCGTGCATCGTAATACGGATTCTCAGGACTGGCGGGAAAAGGAATGAATGAATGAGCAGATTACTGAATGACAAAGAGTTTACGAAAGCATGCTGTGTTTACTTAGATCATGCATCACAATCGAAACAGGGATTGTCCATTGTTGTCAGTGTTTGGGAAAAATACTAGCATTGAATCTGATGGAAAGAAGCCTGAAATGTAGCTTCTGTAGTTTATCTTTGAGATTAAATTAGGCCGTAAACAACAATACGTCTAAAAAACAACTTAAATTAAACATTAGCGACCTTTTGCAGCCCGACATTGCTTTTCATGAGCATAAATCAGGTTCTGTTCATTTGATTTACTTTCCACCTTTTTATCTCATTAAAATGATGATGTTTGTGTGAAAACATGTTGTTGTGCTGCGACTAATGTGAAGCTTTTGTACATAGCAGAAGCTCATTCTCTCATGTCATTGTGAGAAACACCTGAAAACTATTTGTGCTTAACATTGGTTCACTTGGTTAGTCTTTAGTTTGTGATTGTATTAAACCATGCATTATTCAGAGAACAAAAACACACACTCACTACTTTCTCTGATTATTTAATAACCTAATTAAACATGGAATCACCAAAACGCAATCACAGCAAAGATTTTGACTTGTTTTAAGACAATAGTTAAGTTATTAACCAGATTAAAATTCAAATCAATACATCTGCAGCTTAATTAATGTAAGTCTTGCTTCACTTGTAGTCAGTTTAGCTGCACAAATTCACTTTTTTCTTTTTTTTTTTTTTACAAAATTGCCTCTGTTAGCTGCAGGAATGGCTGGGCTTTGTTAATAATTTGTAAGACCCAGTGTGCAAAAATAACCCATAATGTGTTGGACTCCGATCAAGTTTGATCATCTTGGCCGCCGCCGTTCAATTATATCGTCACTGCCGGCCTGAGAATATGCAGTGCATGCTGGGATGGCTCTTACTGCTATCTTTCAAAATTCTGGATTTCGTTTTTTTTTTTAATTCTTTAAAAAAAAGAAACCCAAAGTCATTATAAAAACGTGGACTTTGCATTTCTGCGGCCAGGAGACAAAAGTCTATATTTGACAGACGCAAACATAAACAACTGAGAAATGGAAAATCACAATATGACGATTTCTTTAAAAAATTATTTTCGAGGGATTTTAATTTTGAAGTGTCTGGTCTCTCGGATGACTCTCGGTGGAAATCCCGCACTTGCCATTTCTGAATCCCGACCTGACACCAGCTCTTCTGAGAAACCCTGGCTCATATCTTTTTAAATTTGGCAGTTTGAAAAGAATGTGCTTTTATTTCAATAATATGTTTTAGTTTCGATACACGAGAGCTGTAGAAGGAGCACTAACGCTGCAACTGCTTAGTTCTGCTTTAAACCCAGGTTCAGTCTGGTCTCTGTTGTGTACGTTACTCTGAATTTCTTGCTTTAATCAGTGGACAAGCCCTGGAGCACACGGTTGTCCATGCAGCATGCAGAGACAGACAGAAAACTCACTTCTAGCCCTTGCTGCTCCACAAACCGAAGAAAACGTTGAGGAGAGAGACAGACAGTGTGAGTGCTTCTGACGACTGCTCTTTGTACCTGAGCGTTGTTTCAGACAGACATAAGTGAGTGTACTGTACTTTCTGTGCCAAGCTTTTCACATTGGATTATGTAAGGGCAATGTCGGGCCTGTGGAGTAATAACATCAGCTCAGAGTCAATTGAGTGAAGAGAAATATTGCTGGATTTTCACAACATTTTATGAAGCTGCAGAGACAAACAGAGATAAAAGGCTGATTTATGGTATAATTAGGTCTGTCACAAAAACATATTTGGAAGTGTGATATTTAGATTGCTGCTGAAAATGTATAATAATGTATATAATAGTTTATTATACATTCAGTTGTGCTAGTTATTGCATGTAGGGCATTGATTAATCGCAACTAATTACTGGTAGTAGTGATGGGACGAGATCTCGTGCAGCGAGATCTCGCGAGATCAAACTGTCACGATACTGTCTCGTGAGATTTTTCATAGTCATGAAATTAAATTTTGTAACTTTGAGCATCTGTAGTAAATATTCTCCTCCACACACAGACTTGTAGCAGACGTATTCTGACAGAAAATTGTCTAAACTCTGTCTCAGTTTGTATTTGGTAAAGATAGGACCAATATTGACAGAGATAATTAGTCCTAAACATTGTAAAAGTAGCGCGAAAAATATATAATCGTCAAATATACGCGCGGACATCGCGGGACCAGCGCAGTGTTTTTCACACTTTTCACACATCGTTTAAAATAGATCCACAAAGAGAGATTTTGGCCTATATCATCAGTCTCCTCATCTGTGTGCGTCTGGTCCCTGTCAGCAGCTGCAGCGCTGTGAAGCAGGAGAAAGTCTGAGCTACACACGGGGAGCGGATCAATTTCAGTCCAAACTCATATTGTTCAAATAATAAAAATCCAAGGTGATACACATAATGAAAGGTAAAGCTAAACTAAAAGAATATAAACTAACAATAATAAATAATACAAATCAAATTTTGTAATTTGCCTTGTTTAAATTCTAAATTGAAACAATAAATGCAAATTATTTAAAATCTTGTCTCGTCTCGATCTCGTGGACCCAATCTCGTGGCTCGACTCGTCTCGTGAAAATTCTGTCTCGTCCCATCCCTAACTAGTCAAATAATCGTTAATAGGTCTTAATATGTACAAGTTCCAAGCATGAGCTGTGTTACGGTGACTGAAGTAGATACAGAAGAAAAATGTAAGTATTGAAGTTTAACATTAGACTTTTTATCAATCCACGAGCAAAATCTGCACATATACTGTAAATTGAACATTTGAGAAGTCTATTTGTGAGTGTACTGCTGCACATAATTTGTGCGGATATTCTCTATAACAAAACTGATGCATGTGACAGTTAACTGAACACAAACATTTGCCTCTGCTCCTGTGGAACGTCTGTGAAACTACTGTCACTTTTAAAAGGTTACACAACCATGCATGCATAGTGTCCCGAAATTCACACATGTGTCTTGAATGCTGAATCCTGTCCCATCTTAAAACCGAGTGACACCTCACAGATTCTGTGCAGGACGTCATTAGAACAGGATACACACATGCACACGTATGCACACACACGGAGCACAGGTGACGGCCTCTGCTGCTCGTGGTGGACCTTCTCCACACAAATACTAAAGTCAAATACTAAAGTCAGGACAAATAGTCTCGTGTTTTGGCTTGTAAAGAATTAAGCAGAAATATGTTGAAATCTGTTGCTGTTTTTTTTCGCTGCGGTAATTTTCTGATGAAATGCTCAGATCTAGTAGTTCATCGGGTGTTTGGGGTCATTCTGCAGCTAATATGGGACAGATTCATATGAATTAGACTGTTTAACACCTCATGGGCTGTAGAAGATTATTCTTTGTAAAAGTTTTCCCAGGGTTTCTAATTCTGTTTTATGTATGAGACAGGCAGGCTTCTGTCACTCACACAGTTATGCTACACAGCATCACTTTGGATTGGTGACTAATGACTATGCTAGCAAAAGTTTATAGTTTTAGATTTTGACTTCATTAATTTGGGTAAGGTTAGAGTTAGGATTATTGCTGGGCTTAGGTTAAGTTCATTTAGTTTGGGATTTGGGAAAGGTCTGCTAACCGGGTCACGACATAACTTCGCTGGGGAAAATAAAGACTCTCATGTGAATGCAGTGCCAACACATCATCATTATGAGACTCTGGAGGTTTGTTGCCACTCACTGCTGAGTGGATCTTCACTTACAAAATTGTTAATTTACGTGAGCTACGTAATTAAGTTGAGTTGTTTTGTATAGCATCCTAATTGGTGACAAAGTTACTTCTGGGGAAAAGACCATCATATTTCCTGGACTGTATTTCAAATGTCAGTGCCTAAAGAGTTAATCAAAGCATGTTTTTGTGACAGACTTCATTAAAAAAGTGTATATAAGAAATGAAGTTTAAAATCTTTCATTCAACTTAGTCTTGTTTGGAACTGTTTGTCTGCAGTTAAGAGTTCCCACAAAAGTATTATGATGCCAAATTCTCTCATTGTGACCCAGCACCTAAGAGCTCCTCCACTACACTACTCTCTAAATATTAAACATCTCTGTGGACTTTTGGACTGTGTGAAGTGTGTGGATGTATATGAGACTTAGACGTGCCTCACCTCTGCCTGTAGTGTCTCCAGTCGCGTCATGTGCTGGCTGGTGGACACGCTCTTCTCCCTGAAATCGTCCCGTAGTGAGGTGACCTGAGTGGACAGCTGCTGCTCCACCTCTGCAGCCTGGACGAGAACACAAAAGTGGGTCAGACGCACAGATCAAGCACAAGGACGACACGCCAGGTAGTTTGGAGAATAACGTTTGCAGATTCATGCAGCTACAATCTTAAAGAATCTTCCTAAATCCACATCAGCGTCACAAAAGGATCAAAAGCAGAGTATTTATTGAGATGGTAAAGTGCCACATAAAATAATGAATAAATTGTGAATACTAACGAAAATATAATGCTGCGTTCAGACCAGACAATTTACTGGCATCTCGGGGCGTCTAGTGAATTTGCGACGCGAATTTGCATCTAGCGCTTTGAACTTCTCTTGTTCGGACGTCTGCGGACACTGCATCTTGCGCACTCCAACCTGCGACAGACGCTTCGGCCACCTCATCATGCATCGACGCCCGAAACGGAGCTCTCCTGTGACGTAGAGACATACTGTTTTGTTCTCACGTCAATCGGTAAGAAGGACTGTTTACTGAAGTATTCCCCTTAAGGAACCAAGGGACATGTGTGATACCTCTCACTTTTTCCCTAATTTTTCAATTTTGTTATTTTTTCTCATAAAATATATCTATTTACTTTTAATATATTTAGAAGAAAAAAAGTAGATGTAACCCTCTTAGTTACAGTCAAATCAGCCATTCTAACATGGCTCATTGTTTGTTCAAATACTCTCATAACAAACAAAAATTAAAACAAACTTTCTTTCTAATTTAATAGACTTTTTAATGGGCTCCGCCTGAACTTTTTAAACTTATTTTAAATCGTTAAAACTCATTTTTTTAGTTAAATGACCTTCACCTAACCCAAAACTTGTGTCATTCTGGCCCCGCTAGTGCCACTAGCTACAGAACTGTTATATTTACAAACAATGTTTTAGGCGGAAATCATTTCTGATTTTCTTTGTACAGGTTTAGTTCTCTTTTATAATTAGAGTCAATTAGACATTGAAGGAAAAACTGTACAGCCTCAGTTTCACAAAGACCCAGCCATTTGTTTGTGCTCCAAAGGTTCAGTAATAAATTCAGTTGAACTTTAGACAGTTTTTGTCAGGCGTTTTAGTGAAAAAATCTGGTTCCTTATGGGTTAATACTTTTTTTTATTGCTTGTTTTTGTCTTATTTCAAAGGTTTTTTTCAAAGGCGTTTCACACATTAAAGTACAAAGAACTAGTCCCAAAATTCCTCCAGTCACGGTTTAGTCAGTTTGTGGGAAAAGCCTAGTATGGACATGATCTGGACTGTCGCAAAGCTCACATGGATCTATTAAAAATGATCTTGCCGTGTTTAAACCACTGCTGTACGAGTGACACTGGAGGAGGACAGAGACAGCCAAAGGACTTGAAGAGAGGAAGTTGTGCTATCGCAAAAGTTAGCTACGTTTTATAATGCAGCAAGCTTCCTCCCTCCTTCTCTCTCTCAGCGCCTTGACGCTCTTTGGGGCGCCTGTTGGGGTTCCAAATATCTGTGTCAAAATTTCCTTCATTGCATCAAATCGGCATAAAGTATGGTAGAAGAAAATAGAAGCATTACCAGTTGTTACAACACAGTATCACAAAAAGACGTACATTTACCACGACACAAAAACAGCGCATTTTGAGCACAATTTCAGGCCTGTCGTACATTAGACGATATAAAAAGTGTAAAAACGACACGAGATTTCACAGCGAAAAAAACAGTTTTGGTTGAAGCTAAGCGGGACATTTTCTTTAGGTTTAATGGGTAAGTTTAAGCATCAAGTTACTAAAATGAGTATGTTTAGGTCTGGGGCTTGGGGCAGGTTAAGATTAGATCAGGATTTGGTAATATTCATAATAAGAACACATCTTAACAACCACATTGAAATGAACTGCATGCGACGCGTTCTGTGTTTACACTAAACAGCTGTAACTCGTGCTAATCATACTAATTTACATGTTCTGTAATGTCGTGGTAAATGTACGGTTCTTGTGAGATTGGGCTCGTTGTTATGAGTGAAATTATTCACTTTTTTTAAGAGTAAATGTTATAATGAATGATCATGTCTTGCATTGTGATGTGAATGTGACTCTTCTTGTTGCGTGTTGCCTTTTGAATTACTTCCCTCCTTCTATTTTTGTTTGTTTGCTTTGTCTGAGCTCGGGTCATGAAGACAGCAGCCAGAGCAGAGAGACCCAGACTTCACTTTCCAAACACTCCAATTTGTGCTCTATATAAAACTCCATGTTGTGTGAGTCAGTGTGTCAGTGACTTTGGGCTGCAACAAGATAATACATTAATCGCAACTAATCAATTGTTGAAATAATAGTCAAATAATTTATTAATCGAGTAATCATTAACTGGCATTTAAAAAAAACAACTCAGATTTAACAGCAACGATGATGAGCAAAGAAAATGTTGTAAACATAGTGTTTACACTAATTTGCCTGTGAATCTACAGTTCCAAAAAGGTTTTTGCAATAATTATAACTAAATAAGCTAGGAAAGAAAGTGCTTGAATTAAGTTCATTTATCTTGTTTAAAGGACACATATTATGCATTTTTTTGTGTTGTTTTTTTCCTTCAAACCTGCTCCGAAGCACCTCCACTTTGGAATCTCATGCACCAGGACTAATAAAAACTATAGTAAAGTCACACAAGGGTTGTGTGTGTTTTCTACATCAAAAATTGAGTTAGAGCTCTATTGACTCACTCCAATGAAATGACAGAGGTTATGCAATCAAACCAATCTTGCCTGATATGCTAATCCTAAGTGCTCAAAACAAGTCTGGACGATTTATGGACTTACAAACAGTGCAGAAGACCTCAGAGATCTATCTATGACATCACAGATCTGTGACATTCAGAACAGTGTTTTTGGGAGAACAAAAGATATCTCACAAGCAAAACTTCAGCAGTATTTTTGATGAGGGATCAATTTTACAATAAGATTAAAAACTCAAAAAAGTTGATTTTGCATAATATGTGTCCTTTAAAGTAGCCTATTATTTGGCTTTCTAATGTTAAGATTGGCGAATTGAACAAGCAAGTTTTATTCTTATCCATTTCAGAAAGTGCTTATCAATTCCTTATTTGAAGAAAAACTCCATATTTATACTTGTTCCATTGGCAAGTCGTATCTTAAGATGGTCAAAACTAAAATGTCAAGCAATTAGGTTAGAGAAGCATCTGCGGTTACTATAGAAATAATGGCAATAGGAATACATTAGACAAAACGATTAAAAAAAGTAAACAAAACAGCCATGGAACAGCCAATAAACTGCTGGGTCAGTACTGGTAAATTTATCAATCAGAATATGATTTAATTAACGCCATTTTCAAAATTTGGCAATTTAAAATCTCCATTGGTTTAACATGAACCAACTGAACATTCTACAGCTGTATGATGTCACGATCCCGACCCTAATTAGGATGCTCTGTCCTCACTAGACGTGACTGCTATCCATGTAATAGACAAATGGATTTCTTCAAAGGCTTTAAATGACCATTGTAAATGACTTTGTAAGCTGTAACACAAACAAATATATAATCAATGTTTGAATCACAAGTAAAGCTTTGTTTTCAACAATCTCATTAACTAATAAAACGTAAAGTTAAATAGAAAAGTCTGCTAGCTTAAATGCTACATGCTAACATTTTTCAACTCTTTCTTCTTACATTTGGAACAAATCTACTCTAATAAAACAACCATTTGTTTCTTAGTACATTTTACACCAAATAAGAACAGACTAGTAGACTTACAGCCTTGTGTGGGCCAAGACCATGCCAAGACCAACAAAAACAACTGCACTTCAGCCATGACAGTGTTGTTGAACAAACAGCAAAGCACATGCCTGAATACCAACTTTACCACATGAGGGCACTCTAAACACAATACAAAGCAGAACTTTATTCATAAAATTAACAATATGTGTCCATACCATAATTTTTTTTTTTTTTTTTTTTTTTTTTTTTATAACTAATTACAGCTAAGACCACAACATAGAATAGCCTATAGTATCTCATCAGAGGGTAATTTTTAAACACATTAAAAAAGAAACAAATAGAGGGCCGTAGAGTGGGCTGCAGTGGCGACAGGCCGCCCCGGTACTGAGGGTTGTAAAAATTCCAAGGAAGCCCCCACCCTCTCCCCATGATACGCTTACTGCTCATTTAATATTTTTATTTATACTATTTTATTTTTATAAGCTAAGGTGTTAGCCCCCCCCCCCCCCCCCCCCCCCCCCCCCCCCCCCCCCACAAACATCACCTGCCCGACCACGGGTAGGGGCGCTAGGTTAGGGGGGGGTAAATCTTTTCCTCATGCCACGAGCGGCTAACCCCCTCTCTTATTCCAGTTCTAATTATTTCATTTTTCTAAAAAAAAAAAGACTGATATATACAGTCTATGACCATAAAATGAACTATATACTCATGAGGAGTATTTTTCAGTACCTACCTCAAGTTTGCAGAAATCTTTTATTCAAGTGACTATACATTCTAACAACTAATCAATTACCAAAATAATCGTTAGTTGCAGCCCTACAGGGAGGCAACTTTTCCATCGAATCCAACATTCACATGCATTTTCACTTTTTTCACCTGAATGTAACGTGTACGAGTCGGTAAAGACAATTTCATTCATAAATGTTGATTTAGCTAGCAGCATGACTTTTGCACAGTGATAAACTCTTGTTAGCTGACAACAGCGCTGGCTAGTGTTGCTGCTACAGCTTGTGTCACTCAGCGGCAGCTCTATCTGCTGTCCTGTTGCGCAAGCATCTCCCGTGAAGATAAACAAATAATCCCTTTATCCTGAAAAGTTGCTCCAGAGTTAGTTTGTTTAGGTTGATTGGAAAGATGTTTGTGCTTTTCTCTCGACTAGATTCAACAAAAATGTGATTTCTCAGCTTCAGCCCAGTGGCGTTTCAACCAATCAGATCAAATATTCGCTATGACATTTCATTTTATCTTGACGAGTTTCAACAGCAGTCTATTCAAACTGATCTACAACTTATTTCAGAGTGATACACATATGGATTTGACGTTGATTAGAGCAATTATCATAATTGTAATGGAAATTTGATCAGGTGCACACAGTCCTATAGCTTTACAATTAAACTTAACTTAACCCTTTTTTCTAAATACATATTTTTGCTCTTTTTGTTACTACTATTAAAAGAGTCTTCTTCACAAAATATAGAGTATGATGTCACAGGACAGTAAAACACAGTTCTCAGACTCCATGCTCCACATGGCTGCCCAAATCTAATGAGTCTTTTTAAGATTAAACCGTTGTTGCCGTTGCAGACAGTTCCACTAAGCCAAGCATGTTATCCTACATTTACATTGTTACTCAAAACACATGACGTTATATGAGCCTCCCTGCAGCTCCCTCTGCTCGGGTTTGAAAAAAAGTAGTTCAGTATAGCAGAACATTTAAGAAGAAAAGAGCAACATTATGACAAATCCAAGTCCAAAACATTTGTAATATTATGATATTAATAGGCTACTTAAATATAATTTTTGTAAATATGTCGTCTGCATGGAAAAGAACGTTCATAATAGGATTAATGAGCATACACTTATGTTTTATGTCATTCTGTGCCAGTATTTCCAAGGACCCGTTCCTTGTCAATTTTTTGTTGTTGTTAATATTGTTTTTAAAGTTTTCAATATGGAGGACTAAAAATGACTTGATTATGAATAGATACATAAATAAACTAATAAAACAAAATTAAAATAAATATATAAATGAAGGAATAAATAATAACCAAAAAAAATACAAGCCTGAAAGCTGCGAAACAATGGGAAATGCTACGAAGAAGCTGATAAATAATTATTGAATAATGATTAAGCATGCACCAAATATGATTTGTATCAGTTTGTTATTTTGATATTTTTAGGCCAGCAGAGAAGCTTTGCAGGCCCTGACGGTCGCCACTGAGGTATACACAGTCCTGTGTTTAAAAAAAACTGAACAAAATCTCTAAAATATCTATATACCGTAATATCTGTAAAAAATAAGTATATATTTACAGAATAATTACTCAGTAAAATACACGATTTACATGAAAATGGTAAATGTGTAATACTATATAATGTATATTGTAATCCATTTATATATTTATTTATTTATTTACATATGTATTGTTTTTGTATTTATTTATTTATTTGTTGAATTATTTTATGCATTTGTTTTCATTCACTTGTATTTTTTTGTTACATTAAAGTCATTAATAGTCGCGTTCCCAGTGCACCAGGTCTGGAATATCATGAATATCATCTATATATATTGTGTAAAAAAACAACAACAAAAAAACGTAACAAATAAACGATCTGTCAGATGTAGTACTTTGAGTTACTGTACATGTATTTCTATAAAAACCATTGAAATGAACTGACTACATCTCTGCAGTTGGTCTTCTTGCTCTGCCCACCTGTTGTCTGTGTAGCAAAGATACACTCAACTAAACCATTGTAATTTGTATTATTTATTCACTATTTACATTATAATTTGAGTCTGAATTGGGCTTATTTCCAGGTGCGATCTGGTCTCTTGGCAGTCAGCGTCAGCCTCATTTACATATCAGTGCTGCTATGGCAACCACCAAATCCATCAAAAACACTGTCTCACGCGAATGAGAAGAGGGACAACAGTGTGTGAAAATGTCCTCAATGTAAATACTGTATGTACACTTTCAAACACTGTACTACATTGTGTTTTACGTGATCAGCTGCATCTGGAGGCCGGCTTTCTTTTCAAACGGATCACAGACAAAACATGTTGGACTGAAAACACAGTTGAGTAAGTTTAGAGCAGATATTTGAGCTTTAAAATGAAGAAACGTCGATCCTACTGGACTAGGACTCTGAGGAGAACGACACAAGCAGCGAGTCTAGAAACTTCCTTTCTGTGAGCGAGTGAAGTGTCAGAGGAGTGTGGGCAAGGCAGCAAACGTTGACAAATGTTCGAAGTTCGAAACATGATTCAACCTCCGCGTGACCTGTGGTAACTGTCATCTGATTCATCGCGGTGTGAAGGATGACTGTCTGTGTAAGAAAATTCTATGTTGACTACTCATAAGTTTAATTCCAAATGTCACTAAATGTCAGTATATGGCAATTCTTATGAATGTTCTTATTTGCTTAAAAAATAAATTAACTCTGTGTGTACATGTTACTGAACATGATAACATAGCCTTATAATTATGTCGTATTCGTAACAAAGAAATGCATAAACAGAAAATGATATCCTATGATGCTTTTCTATTTTTTCTACCTATGGATATTACGTGTTATGTTTTTTGAATGTTATACTGTAATATGTTCAGTGTATGTCTTACTCATTTGTAATAAACTAAAAACTGACTAACTATATCAAATACTGTAAAAAAACTAACTTGCTTAACCTAAGTAGTGGCAGCTTGTCCTCTCCGTGTTCTTCAAACAGTCATCAAATGTGATCACAGCTTAGTAAAAGAAACCTGCGGTCTAACACCTAGTCACTGATGGTTTTAATCATGTCAGGTTCGAAACCACGCTTAGTCAATTTTTAGCCTTTATTCTATATCAGAAATCAAACTACTGTTTTTTTATGTTTATTATTTCTGTCATAAAGATGATTATAGTTGTCAAAAAAAAGTGCTGCTTTCTTTGTACACAGCTATGTAAGTAACGACACTGCCATGTTAACTGACATATACTAGAAAATTCTGTGTTATACTTTGAGAAAAAAGACGACGCATGATTTCATCTTAAAAGTTTGACTTTTATGCTATCTCAATGCCTTCAATCGTAAATCTGACGAAAACAAGGAATTTCAAATGCTCTAAAAAGTAGAATTGATTAATGTAGAATAACAATTCTTCCAGTTGCACAAAGTTTTTTGTGGAGCTGTGAATATTGTTCAAAATAAACAAAAAGTTATGGCAATGAAGGATGGTGGCTGGTACTGAAAGAGTTAAGTTTTGTGACTATGGAATCAGAAAAAAGTACAGAATGATTTAGATGTACACTCAAGGAAAAAATAAACTTTAATTTTCGAAAATTCCTTAGAAACTGAGTCCATTTGTAAAAATGGGTTACATCATGATTTGAGTCCATAGTAAACTGAAGACAGGTGAACAGATTTCTTGGTTTGGCTTGACTGATTGTGAGAACAATAAAGAGTGCATTACAGGGTCGTTTATTCACACAAATCATGTTTGAAACTCAGAGTTGACTTTTACCGCTGGTTAACTGTGCTCAAGTCTTCTCTATAATAGGCACAGAATGAAGCCAAAAACACACTTCTTCAGATGCCATGATTGTCTCAACCAGAGAGGGATGGAGCTATTGGCTGCTCCAAGCTGGACGGTGTTGTTTTGTGTCTCCAGGGTGTTTGGAGTCACCGCTCTACCATTAGTCGTCTTGTGGAGCGATACCAGGCCACTGGCTTCTCTAACGACCGCCCTCGTACTGGTCCCCCGTGTAACGACCGTTGCACAAGACCCAACCGCCCCGCACATCTCCGTGACAGGTTCACCCACCACCAGGTCCACAGCGAGACTTTGGGACACACCACAGGCCAGTGTCGGCCAGAACCATCCATAATCGCCTATGCCCTGACGGTATTCCAGCCATATGTTGGATCAGTGCTTATGTGCTTAATGTGTAAACGCTGCAAGAGTTGGCCTGAGGATTAGAAATGATTAGGGTTATATGAAACAGGCGGATCTCAAAAATAAAATTATTCTGCCCATCCAAAAACTCAGAAAACAGAGTGTTGTTTCTTTTTTCCTAGTATATTTTATTTCCTTTAGACTGTAAACGACTTCATTTTGCTTGTAAAACAGTATATATATATTTATATAAGCCCGGCAGTAAAAGTTTATCTACAGGTTACTGCTTCGTTTGAAAACATCTGTTTAAGCCGCTGTACGTTATAGTTAAACAGACTGACAGACAATATTTTCGGGTCAGGGTCAGAGGGTAAACCGTGACAGTCGGCTGACCCAGTGGCCGAGTTAAAAGCGCTAAAGCCAGTGGTGTGGACACAGGTTTAATCTGAGTAAATTCCTTCACTGGAGAGCGAATGGGGGCAAATCACACAGAGTATGAATCCAGGGCAGAAAAGTAGGGCTTAGCGGAGGAACATTTCAACACTCGATATTAACAAGAGCTCACAAGACAAGGCAGAGGCAGACAACGTAAAATAACGCTAAGCAGGTTTTCTTTCTTGTTTTTTCAAAGGATAGTTTGTTTCTCTTTCAGCTCTGAGTGAGTGACAGCTGGATTTAGCCAATCACAGTGAAGTAGAACTTTCTCAAAAAAAAAAGACAGATTTTATTTACCTCAAAAGCAATAGAAAACATTCTATATAAGAATCATGATAAAATAGGAACCGTGATTATTGAGCTCCAAGAAAATTGTGATATTACTGTTTAGCCATATCGCCCAGGCCTATTGATACGCATGTTTTTATTTATATTTAGTGAAAAGGTACAGTAATTCCACAACTATGTAGCAACCACATTGCAAACATCCATATATATTAGTGAAGACGTATAATTTGACTATATTATCACTTCATTAACACCTTTAGTTTGTTGAAGGTACACTGTGAAACACTCTTGTTCTTGCCGAGTCGTCAGATTCGACATTTATTCACAAATGTTGAATTAGCAGCTTAACTTTTGTTTTCACACAGTGCTAAACTTTTGCAGTTATTGGACAACAGCGCTGGCTCAGTTGTTGCTACAGCTTGGTCAATCAGGCAGCTCTACATACTGGGTGCGCGCACATCTCTCGTGTTGACATACAAATAGTAATGTTTGTGCTTGGCCTAGAATGTTCCCTAGTACTGCAGTAACTGTCTAGAATTTATTTCAATATGTTTTACCTCTCCACAAACTTAACTATAGATACAGTCGGCGTCAAAGGCCACCCCACTAATGGACCTCCGAGGGGGAAAGTTAACATGGGGAGTGAATCAGAACAACAGCTTTATCAGTCACTGCTCAAAACTACAACAGCAAAAGTGGACTTTAGGAGATATATTGTGTCAAATACAGACACGAAGACATGGAGATAAATAAAGTGATTCAACCTTCCAAGTATGTAAATATATCTAGCAATACTAACGGTTACTGAGAGCTAAATGCACGTAGCGCCGTCTTTTAGCATCTTTTTTAACTTATTGTTTACTTTTCTGACATAACAACATCTCAGTAACCTCCTTTTAAACCCTTTGTAACTCGACTTGAATTAGTTGTGCTAAAAATACATTTAATTCGCCAGAAAACGTATCAGAGTAATCAGTTTAGCTTCCCATTCTTTATTATGGTAAGGCAGAAGATGTTTTCTCCCTCAGCAGGCCATGCCCCCAACAGTGACACTTTGCCCACTGTATCTATAGCAACACATAATCGTCTCCATGGAGATATTGCAGTTTAAAGCCTACTGTGAAACATTATATTGGTAAAACTGTAGACATAATTAGTAGACGCACAGTTCTCTGATGCTATCGAACACTTAGCACTGAGCTAGTCCGGTAAGATTTGAGCTTTTGAGCCGTTAGCATTAGTGCGCAAAAATGGCAAGTTATGAAAGATCCAGAGAGTGTCAGCTGTACAAACCTATCGACCACATCTACCAGACGTCAGAGCCTTGTTACAAGTTATGGTGGAGTATTTTATTTAGTATTTTATTGTAGATAAAAGTTGTGTATAAAACTGCTAATGGCTAGCAAACTACAACAAGAGATTTCTGATCTTATGCATCTTTTAAACTCCAATGACCATCAAATGTCGCTTTTACCTGTTAGTGAGATAGCAGACAAAGTATATAAATAACTCAAAATAAGTTGTAGCTTCACTTCTCTGTGGAGGACGTTGTCGCATCGGCAAGTGATGGAGTTTCCAGCTACGAATATAGTAGTTTGAGAAATTAATCTCACATCGCCAAAATTGTTTAAAAATCAGTCAGTTTTGCTCATGGTTTTGCTGAAATCGCTTATTTCAGCTGTTTTATCCATAAAAGTGAACTTCTGCCATTGTGTTCAATTGATTTGCGTCATCACCTCTACCGGAGGAATATGACGTCGCGTTGTTCGTGTTGTAGCAACAGAGCAGAGCTGCTGACTTGCTTCTACTCATTTAATGTCTAAGGGTAAAACATATCATCTCCATGGAAAAAGTCAGCTCTCCTATATTTACAACTTTTTTTCTTCATAAACTGCAATGCAATCGAAGTAAAACTATGATGGATATTCAAACCAAACAAACCAGAATTAAAAAAACTTTGACTTGAGAACGTGTGTCAAGTGGGCTTACATGTACAAGGCTGTCAAACTGAACTTTTTGCTATTAAAATACTGCTACGCTTCCTCGCACACTGAAAGATGAAACTAGACAAAAACACGTAATTGTTTTTCATTCATGGTCGGGCACATTCTGACACGTCTAGCCTTTTGGAACAGATTCTTCTTGTTGTCAGATGTTTTGTGTGTGTACTGTCCGGATCGGTAACAACGCTGAGCTTGAATTTGCATGCTCTCCCATCGCCATGACAACCAGGAGACATGGTAATGGTGGAAATGACTTGTTCCTCTTGGTCTTTTTCTTTTCCTCTGTCGCTTCCACAGACACAAGTGTTGTGTAACAAACCAGAGCAAAGGGACAACGGCTGCCAATCAAAAAGGAACGGGTCGTGTGAAATGCCAAGGGTTTATTGCTGTGTAATTTGTGAATAAAAGCGAGGCCTAATTGTTCTGACAAGTATGAGATTAGACTTGTGATGTTTTAATGGTAGGTTAAAGAGAAACTAACCCTCTAAATGCATTTTAAATGGAGCAAGCTGTTGAAAAAGCATTAGGAAAAGGTGAAAGGAGGGGCAGAGGCTGGAGAGGAGCAGTGTGATTGGTTTGACAGCAGGTGTTTGTGATCAGGACAATACAAATCTAGAAATGTGAGTATTGTATGGACATTTTTGACTACATCACATGATTGTGTGGAAGCGCCATGATTTTTTTTTTTTTGATTTTTTTTGTTTTTTATTTTTGGACCTAATGATCCCTAAACTCCTTTTGTGTGTAGCATCAGCCTTTAGTTTAGTTACTATCTTTTATTTTTTTTATACAGGTAAAAAAGGCAGCTAATTGGAGATGCATGATTTATACAGTAAAAAGCAGCTAAAATTAAAAAAAAATCTGAAAACATTTGCAATGTGCTTTCTAACTAAAATCACATTCTAAACCTCTGATCATTTACAATGTAATTTTTTGAAGCACTTTTACTATAAACATTCATTCATTCATTCATTCATTTTCTACCACTTCATCATATTAGAGGTCACAGGTGACTGAGGCCTATCCCAGGGGCCTTAGGTGGGGGAATACTCTGGACAGTGGCCAACTCATCGCAGGATTAGACAGACAACCATTCACTCTCTCATTCACTCACAGAGAAATTTACAGTGATGCCCAATGAACTGGAGTACCCGGAGAAAACCCAGGGAGAACATCGTGAGACGTTGATATGGTCCGACCCAGGAGTCGAACCCACAACCTCCTTATTGGAAGCCAGAGCTCTAACCACTCTGCCACCGAGCACCACTATTACTATAAACTAGAGATGGGACGATTCACCTAAGTTTTTGATTTTGCAGCCAACATAAACCATAATAACATTCAAAACAAAGCCACTGTTGTTAGAGCTTAGAACTAGTGTTTTTTTTGTCAACATTCAAACAGTAAACTGTCATATTTAGTGTCCATATTTAGAAGTCCGGTCCACCCATCAATTAACATAACATAATAAAACACATTCAGTCAGGTCTTGCAAGTTCATGCTTTGTTTCTTCAAACATTGTGGCTATTGTTGTGTTATTGTGTGAATTATACAACTACAGAGTGTGTTTAGGTTAGTGGCTGCATGAGCTACTTGATCGATTCTGGCCTTTTGATTTGATTGTTGCAGACTTCAATCGATATTCGAAGTTTTCGATCGATTTTACATCCCCACTATAGTACTTGATATTGTATTTTTGCATATCTTCAAAACAATGATCACAATATTATCTCACCCAGCTCTACTATCACGTCCTTCCACCCTATGTGCTCCATGCTGACAGTCATCTCCATCTGGTTACTTTTATACACTTATACAACAACAGATGTTTGGATCAGTCTGAATCGTCAGACAGTCTGTCTCTGACTTGAGACAGTGTTTTTCTCACCATTTTTTGTTTGTTTTTTGTTAAATGTAAACCAAAGCTCCTCACAGTGTTCTAATTTAACCTGCGGTGTGCCACAGGGCTCTGTACTTGGTCCAATTCTTTTTACTCTATATGCTGCCGCTAGGTAACATTATCAAAAAGCATGGTATTGACTTCCACTGTTATGCAGATGACACACGTTTGCTAAATTATTAATCTTGGGAAGTTCTCAGAGACGACTATTGTTGTGATTTTGGGCTATACAAAAATAAACTGATTTGATGATTTTTTCACACACCTGAATGTAACTTTTAAGAGTCGTAGGGTCGAATTACATTCACAAATTTTGCAGCATAACTTTTGTGTTCACACAGTGATAAACTCTTGTAGTTACTGACAACGCTGCTTTTTACACTTGGTTCTACTGTTTGTGTCTATGAGCGGCGGCTCTTTCGGCATAACGAGTGCACGCGCATCGCCTGTGTTGATAAACAAAAAATCCCTCTATAGCCTGTAACATTAACATGTAAACTGGTCGCATTGGATGATCCAACGTTGTCCGGTTTGAATGGAGCATAATTGTAACCACCAATATAGCAACAAAAGCCACTGAGCAAAAGCCACTGACGCACTGCACTGCTATCTTTGACCTCTCAAGCTTGTACATGATAAACAATATGGTATTGCTCAGTATAAGTTAAATGTATTGAATAAAGTGAAATAATGAAAAGATTTAGGTCTTGCAATGCTAATTAATGACAACAGAGCAGAAAACGATATTACCAATCTGAATAAAGATTCTGATTGCTTTCCTAACAGCCGAAGAAGCAGAAGAGTTAGTGAACCATTGATTTTTGCAAAGAACAACAAAGATCGAACGCCTCATAAGGCCAACTCCACAGCTCCTGCTCAGACGCTGCAGACAGACAGAATGGTATTGTTCATTAAAAGCTCCGAACACACAGAGACTATTTAAACCTGCTCTGATCCTGTGCTAAGAACATTAGACACACGGAGCAGATTACAGAGCTGCAACAACACACACAACTGTCAGTGAACTTCATGGAGCTGTAAACCTTGTTACAACTGTGTTCCCTGATCAGAGTTTCTACAAAGCTGTACGTTGACTTCCTTTTATCCCCACCATGACTGACTTCAGACGCTACTGTTTCCAACCAAATGAAGAACAAGTTGGGCTGCACATCTAATCAACTCAGTTATGACGAATTAGATCAAACTTTTTTCGTTGTGATCCAAACTTAGCATATTTTTTTTCTCTAGACAAAAACACTCAAGCATGTCATGGGCCAAACCTAATTTGATTTTGCATTTGTTTGAGAAAAGAGGATCATTAAATTGTCTTTATTAACATGTTTTAAGAGATTCCATCTGATTTGTAGTCCTTTGATAGTCTCTTCAACACAATATGTACGCAAAAAGGCAGTTCCAATAAACCTGTGGATCTCTTGGTGAAATTAGACCCACCGGTGAGACAAGTTTAGCTTTCGGACTACAAAATATCAAATATCTATTCTACAAATATCATATCAGCTTTTTGGCATAAAAACTGTTAGTCCTGAAGAGTTTGTAAATAGCTGATTTTAGTCATGGTTAATGGCATGTAAGTAAGTAAAGACAACTTTATTTATATAGCGCTGTTCACAGACACAAAGTCACAAAGTGTTTCACAGTGGGACAATAAAAACAGCTTAAAAACAACATTAAACAAAAATACAGTCAGAGCATCTCCAGCAACTGCAGGTTTAGGACTCGAAGGCTAAGTGAGTTTTTAGATGCTTTTAAAAGGCACCACAGAGTCCAGAGAGTGAAGTGACAGAGGCAGTTCATTCCAGAGTTGAGGCGCATGTCTGTGCCGCGATTAATCATGACTACACACAAAGTTCCAAGTTTTTTTTTTTTTATATACAGTATATTGTTTTTTAGGTTCTTCATTGTTGCGCCTTGTTCTGGTATTTTGGCTCAGATCATTTTTTGGCACCAATTATATATATATTTTTTTTAATTATTTGGTAGTTAAATGAATAAACTGTGTTACATACTGTAAATACTATATGTATCACCAGAGTTCATCAGTTTGGATTTTTTAAGATCAGAATGTTATTTGATCTTGTTTATAGGTATTTATAAATCCAAGCATGTTTGTTTTTTCACTAATAAAAGAGTTTTGTTTAGTCCTGGGTTAGTCCTGTTTCAGTCCTAAAACATTCCTGGTCCAGTTCTGGGACACTTCTGAGTTAAAACCATCTGACTTCTCATTAAATAAACTGTGGGAAGCAAAACAATCTGGATTTTAAAGTTTTCACAGAAAACGTACGTAAAGATTCGTGCCTCATCGTTGATTCTCCGCACGCATATTTAATGAGATATTAGTGTCGCTCTCACTTTGAAATCTTTAGTTGTTTCTCTGTGATTCCAGGGTCTTTTTGTTTGAGTTCAGACTAATCTCTGTCTTGTCCATACAGCAGAACAAATCCTCTGTTTATGGACTGTTTATGAGAGCGAGGGAAATAATAATATACTTGCACCGGTCAGAAAAATCACAATTAGATTGGATTCTGATATTGTGCAGCTCTAGTGGCTTTAGGAGATATAGCAGCGAATTTGGAGATTTGTTGGAAATGTGAGCTTGTTTGTCATGACAACCACAGAGCCAATCACAAGCCAGGTTGTAGAAGGTACTTTAGCCTTCCAGCTGAGCGAGAGCTTAGCCACGAGCTGTGCTAGCTGTGGATGTGGCTGTGCTTTGGAGGAAAGAAGACTCTTGTTGACTTGATTTAATGTGTCAGATGTGGGTAAATGATCCATCTCTGTTTTTTAATTTACTTCAGAAACTGATACTTTATGTTGAATATTAACCACAGAGACCAAACACAGTCACACAAACATGATATGCCGCTTTGATACAATAACAAAACTGTCTGTAACTATAAAAAAGTGCAGAGAAAGTCCTTCTGAAGCGGCTCCTACAGGACAGATAAAAGAGTGCAGACCTCTAGATTGTCTGAGGGCTGATGCGTATGCTCAGGTGCTTACACTGGATTAGGCCTAATCCCTTCAGCACATTACATCACTTCCTGTTCCACTGCTCTCGTCAAGGTCAAACGCTGCTAATTAAACTCAGCGGAGGTGTTAAAACAGCAAGAACACATGTGAGCTGTCCAGAGGAAAAGTGCTGACACCAGTTAAAGTCAGGGTCAGTGTTTTCTCCAGTGTTTTCATTTTATCATTTCAAATTTAGAATCACACATTCAAGTAATTTTATACCAACTAAGTTATTAGAATTACCATTTAACAAATGTTTGTGTTAGTATAAATACATCAAGTTGAATTCATAACACGTATGCATCATTTTATTAATCAATTTGTCGTCTAGAATGCAAATGACTACACTGTAAAGGATTTATTGTAGATTTTACAGTAAAGTACTGGCAGCTGGACTGCAAATGATCTTTTAAAATACATTTTGATCCAGACAAAGCCTACAATTAAATTATTGAGCTCGTAATTGACTGAATGAAGATTTTTACTGTCTTAAAAAGGTTTGCCAATGGAAAATCACAAAAAAATGTGGGTCGAATTTCATTCACAAACATTGAATTAGCAACTTTTTTTTTGCACAGTGATAAACTCTTGTAGTTAGCTAACAACGGTGTTTATTCATCTTGTTTCCACTGTTTGTTTCTTGTCTGACCAGCCAGCCCCGCCTACTTTCTGTTCTAATGAAGAAGGGTCTGGGACCAAAGACAGAGCCAATCACTTCGTCATCAAAAATTAGGACAATTCAATCTCAAATGGATAGGGATGTTGCCCGTGTTGTCACATGGTTGGCAGAAGTAGTTAAAACATATTGCCGGCAAGCTGAACAAACATGGAAAAAGACAATGTTTGTCTCTTGCTGTGTGACTCGGTGAGCTATCAGGTTTGATATGAGCAATCCATAGAGCTCCTACCGTGTTCAGAAAAAGCCTACACCAAAGAGAAAGCTTTTGATACCGGCAATTCCCAATGGGAAAAACAATGAGAGCTAGCTTTGGTTTTGCGGTTCTGCCAACCATTTTGACGTCACATGTCGGCTCAGCCAACATCCTGATGATGATTTCAAAAATAGTTTCAAACAAATAAGGCTATTCAGTTGCTCACATACATTTGCATATAAATAATGAAGGTTTACAATTGTGATATTATTTGATTACATAATCACTGAAGCCATTGGTTTGTTATATTAAATACTCTTTTGTATTCTTTAACGGAACTTAAGTTGACCTGGGAAGTTTCATGTAGTTTCAGAGTTACTTTGAGATAATCATTCACTTTTACAGCTGAGCTAACATTAGGTAGAATTCCTGTGGAGAATGTCTGTTTTCTTTTCAAGGTTGACCTTGCTGACCTCAGGAGATGACTGGAGTTATCTCTGACCAAGGGGGAGTCATGGTGTGAAGATCCACAGTTGCAGGATGAAACATGAGAAGACAAAGGAACCACATGACCATCATACATTTGCATATTCATTTTGACTCTGTATTGGGCCGAGGGACAGGCAAGCGGTCAGATTTTCTCACACTACGCCTGGCGTAAGACTTGCATAATGGAAGCTACCAGGGAAAGGTTGGCCCGACCTTTAGAAATATTGTTAGGTGGAATAAACTTTTATTAATTTAAACCTTTCGAATCTTGGTCATCTTTAGAATAAGAACATGCATCGCATCCAACAATCCCTATAGTTTTACTAGTATAGTATAGCAGATTTTATTTGTAGAATTTTCAGAATCACCCAACTTTAGTCACATTTACTCAAACCAAGATCAAATTTGTGTTTACTAGTAACACAGACTTATTTAAGATTGTGCTTCTTTTTTATTTTTTGTAAAAGCAGACAATTTGCATTTTTTTTTGTCACTGTTGCCCAATTGTATTTCATTATTTCTTTATTTTTCCAGCTCGTTTGAACTCGTTTGGAGGAAAACCTGCTGCTCTAGGAAGCCCCTGACTCATGACATTAGACGCTGGGACACTCAAGACTTAAGGAGATAGATCAGTTTCGTGCCAGACTGTACAAAAGGTACAACGTCTCTATGGAAACAAACTGGAAACTGTTCCAGCTCAGACAAGAATCAGCTTTGTGGAGATGCAAGTCTTCTCACAGTGAAACAACACATCATCATCATCAAGAATAGTTCAATATTTAAGTCATGTTGGTCTTCAATGAGAGCAAGGATGAGCTTCTCTCTGTGATGATCTCCTTTTTTGATGAAACCATATTGTGATTTCCTCTTATGCTTTCTCTGCCATAGGACTGAAGTAGAATCAACTTCGCTCTATTAAACCCAGCGTCAGAAACACCATTACCACAGATTTCAAAAAGCGGTGAAAAGCTCAGTGTTAAGCGCGGTGTGGATGGAAATAGCAGGTCTCTAAAGTCCAAACGACTGCAGGTCATTTACACAGTCCATTCAGTCTCCACAACAACACTGAGTCACAGCCCAGAGCTCACACAAAACAAAAGCACAGGAAGTAAACACAGTGACTTCATCGTCAGCTCCGTCACCAGTCTCGCACGCCCGCGCTGCCATGGCAACAACACTCCATCCAGACAATTCAACTCATCTATGAGAGTGTAGTTTAAAGATGCATTATGTAACTTTAGTGGTGAAGGGTCAGAAATGTTTATGTCTGTTCTCAATAAGACGTAGGGAAAGGCCTCAGAGATCACAATCCAGTTTTGTAACCTGGTTAGCCAGATGGATTATCTTGCGACATTTGTGAATGTGGTGACCAGCCCAATCAAATCACAGCACGAAGACGACAGGAAGTAGCGCTTGATTCAAACAAAACAAAGATGGCAGCTCTCGTGGATGAACGTGTTTTGTGCTTTGTTTGATTCTGTTTTAGCAGAAATATGGAGTGAAAAGAGCAAAGGTGTGTGTGAGACTTGTTCTATCGCATGCGGATATTGGATACACCATTTCGTTTCGTTGCTTTGATTAGGCATAAATAAGGTCGGCCGCACACCCAATAGAGGTTATGCAGGACATCACAGCATTCTAAATGTGAGTGCTGATGAGAGTTAATGGAGAGAAAGGACATTTTCTCTGGTAAGAGTTCAATAAACAGCTAAAAGAGAAAAATAAACTACAGTTTGATAACAAATTCAACCCACAACAAGTCTACTGAGCACTGGGTTTGTAACTGACATGTAAAAAGAGAAAATCGAGTCAACAGTTGTAGCAAAGCAGATAAATAACAAGACTTAAGCTTCTCACATTGAAAGGTTTTGTTCTTAAAAAGATGTTTTTGAGTCTGTTTGTTGCAGTTAAAATGTCCTAAATCATCAACTGTTGTTAGCAGACAAGCCGTTGCCACGACAGCAAAGAAATATATAGATACAGTCGGCATCAAAGGCCACGCCTACTAATGGACCTCTGAAGGTGCTTTCAGACCAAATGCGACCACGCGAACACTTTCGATGTTATGTCTATGTGTAGGCGCGATTTCGCACGACCAGAGCGGCGCGGAGCGTCTACTACGACCGGCGCGAGCGTTTAAGGCAGACGGGCGTCTAATAAGCGCGACCAACATGTGAAGAGCAAAGTGACAGTGTTAATGACCAGTACAACAGCTGGAAGGCCCCTGCAGACATTGACAAGAGAACTAATCCTCTTGGTATCAGCCTCATACACCACTGTCTCTTAACTCTGTCAAATAAGCCCTGTGTTCTCCATTCGCATCGCTCATTTCGTTGCTCTGATTGGCGGCACCACGAGGACGCTCCTCCGCTGACAGACACATACACATGAATGGGATTTAAAGCGACATTTGCCGCTCATCGCCTCCTATCTACACGGGCCGTGAGGGCGACGAGCGTCCATGCGCGAGGCGCGAGCAAGTGACAGTACGTTGTTCAAAACGACCAGTACTACGAGTTTAACATGATCAGGCTTCTAAATTATGAACTTATTCTTACCAAAAGTTGCACAAACATAAAAAAAACACTTAACATGTGTGACTTGGACTTACCCTGTGGCTCCACAAAAGAAAAAAAAGATCGTATTTAAAAACTTTAGTCCAGGGATTCCTCTCGTTTGTACATCCTGTGCTGTCAGTGTCTCTAATTCATAAAACTCCTCGATTCTGGCAAAAACAAGCGCTCTTTTGGCCAAATAAACTTTATGTCCACAGCAAAATAAACGCGATGTCCAAGACAAAAATAACCTGCTGATTCGACTGCACTGGATTTATATACTGTCATTTCAATTGAATGACACAGTGTGTCTTAGTGGCGCATGTGTAAAACGCAGGGATAGGACTCCAGAGACCGGGTTCAATTCCTCTCGAGTAAATTATAATTGTCATTTTATTCTGCACTTATGCATATATTAAATAAAGACATAGTGTTTGTGTTATATTTAAAACGATAATACAATGAGTTTGTACAGAAAGAAGATTCTTTAAGTTCAAGATTTGCATATCTGCTACAGATACAAAACGGGGTTTTGTTGCCTGGGGTCGAACTCACGCACCGCGTACTTACACTTTAAAGTTGAACTGATCTATTTTTTTTTTTACAATGTAGAAAACAAATGAGAATCTGTAATAGGGAGGGATTATTTCAGGACAAAAAAGATTCAAAACAAAGGAGGTGGAAATCAAAGCCATTAGATGAACCTCTTGTGAACGGTGATGCTATAAGATACTCAAAAATCTGTCCCTCTCTGTATTTTAAGCGTGTCCATGCTGTCTTAATCTCGGCTCAACGTTTGGCCACAGTTTCCCAAAGGCAGCAGATGAGTTTTAGCCCCAGAGGAGTCAGGGTTACTCATCTGTAAAACGGTGCTGCTGCTGGTGGGTTTGTCTCAGTCTGTACGGGCTTGTCTGCTCTTGTGCTCTGGAGCTTACACCTGCTGTCAACAACATCACTGAAAAACAAAACCCTCACATGGGTTTGGGTAATCTGACGGCTGCTTCTCTTGACAGGTATTAGCTGTGCTGCCTATTTTTTGTTTTTGTTTTAGTCAGGACAGTGCATATCTAAACTTAAAACTGGGAGACTTATTTTATTTTTCTGTAAACTATGGCTGCAACAAGTTAACCGATTAACCAGAGCAAATTAATTATTAGAATAATCGTCAACTGAATTAGCAATTAGTTACACAGGTGAAGCTTAAAAACACGTCTGTCTGACGGAGACACAGTGTAATTCAGCTGTTTGTATCCACAACACACAAATCTGCAAGTCTGCTGTTAAGTTTCTTTCTGCATAAAATCTATTGACCCTGACGCATTGTCTAAATCCACGAGTTGAATAAATCCAGTCTGCATTTCCAGCAAAGCATTTGCGTTTTCTGAGAGTCAAAGACATGCTTCCTGCTGCTGACATAATCTTATCGTTTTGAGCGCTACAAAAACAACTTTCTCTCCAAAAATAGGTCCATAAAAGTTGTCATTTTCATGTTTGCTTCTGTCCCGCTGCTGAACTGTAAACCACATGACACAAGCCTCCCAGAGGAGGAGGAGCTATACTCTGTCCAGATCTGCTCATTTATTTAACACACATACATTCTATTTTCTTGTTAAAATAAAAAGTAACTTAAATAGAGAGGGGTGTGGAAATGTCCTGGCAAGAACACTGATGTTATTAAAATTATAACATGGAAGCGAATGGAGAAAAAAAAGAGTGTTCTCCTCCCGCTACGTTACCGACTACTTTAGTGTTCAAGGCGGAAAAGATTTTAAATTTCACAATAAAATCATATTTTACTGCTAAACAAGAAGATATTTTGTGAAACAAAGCCTAATATCTTGGTAAGTATTGCTGTAGCTATGATTTCATGAAAATGGTAGTTAATCTGTCATATGGGCTTTAACTGTGCACAGACTAAAGACTGTTCAGTGCTGAGAAAAGAGTTTACTTCAAAATAACACTCGATATACAGTATGCAAAATATAATGGTTTTAATTGAAAAAAGTTGAAGGTTTGCAGCGAACGTGGCAAGATTTTTTTTTAACTAGGGCGCCACCTTTCAACGTTTTTGTTGGTGTATTGTTATTTTCCAAGAGTATCTGGCTGCAGACTTCGTACCTTGAAGACTTGTATTTTGGGGGTTGCAACATAAAGAAGAACCACTGAATTAGGAAACTTTGTCTTTTCTACAAAAAGTTTATTTTAAATGCTGCATGAAATCGAACCACTGTGTACTGTCTGAATGGAACGATTAAGTACGTTCTTTCTCTTACAACTCGTACAACAAGTAGTTCACCAAATAAATCATGCACTTTTCTAAGTGCGTATGATTGTCTCTGCTCTACTTTGCATCATTAACACAGAGGCGTGTGTGTGCTTTTGTCCTGGAGGGTTTGACTGAGCAGGTGTTTTGTTGAGCTCTTTAGCAGGATTTAGGCATTGGCACTTTGGACAGCAGCGTCAGCTCTGCTCACTGCCAGTCACTTAAGCACACCTCCCTCCTTTCTGCTGTCTGGAGTGGAATATTGTTCTTTATTCTAATGTGGTCAGAATTATCAAGAATCATGGTAAATACTGGGGTTGTAGTCAAGTAAAGAAATTCTTTTTGGTCTTGAGTACCCACTGAATATTTTTTCCCCCCAAACTCAGATACATCTGTTTACTCTAATGATAATAAGTCAATTCGTATCTATATAGTCTTTTGTTTTATTTATACCAAAGTTAAAATGCTGAATGTAACGTGAATGAAATTTCATTCACAAATTGGGATGTTCATGTTGTCTTCACTAGTATTAGCAGTAACTTATTTATTCTATTCAGACAACTTTTAGTGAGTTTTATTCACAGACATATTTAGTAGAGACGCATTCAGCAGCTCTGCTCTGTTGCTACAACTCGAACAGCGCGACGCCATATTCCTCCAGTAGAGGTGATGACGCAAATCAATTGAACTCAATGGCAGAAGTTGCACTTTTAAGGATGAAACGCACTAAAACAAGCAATTTTATCAAATCCATGAGCAAAACTGTCTGTTTAAACAACTTTGGCGATGTGAGATTGTATTTCTTAAACTACTATATTCTTAGGCTGGAAATGCTCCATCAGTCGCTGATGCGAAAGACGCCTCCACAGATAAGTGAAGCTATAACTTTTACTTGGTGTTATTTATGTAATTTGTCTGCTTTTCCCATTAGTAACATGTCATTAGAGTCTTAAAAGATCCATAAGTTCGCTAGCCGTTAGCAGTTTTATACACAAATTGTATCTACTATAAAATACTAAAAGGTTTGTAAACTCAACAATAACTTGTAACAAGAATCTGAAATCTGCTAAATGTGGTCGGTAGGTTTGCAGCTGACAAGCTCTGGATCTTTCATAACTTGTGTTTTTTTGCAGTGTAATGCTAACAGCTATAAGAAAACAAACAAGAGAACGCTCCGGACTAGCTTAAATCTTACCGGACTAGCTCAGATGCTAAGTGTTCGATAGCATCGAACACTATCAAACACTTAGCAAATTATTCTAAGTACCTTCTGGTTACAAAACACTGGACTAAAGATATGTCCCAGCAACTAAAGATAGACCGATATATACAGGCCGCTCGATATTTTGAGCAGATATTTGGAAATGTTTAAATATCGGCTATCGGCTTTATTTCGGCAGATATTTGATCAGACAGATGTTTGAACAGTCGTCTGCTCTCACAGTGATCAGCTGAGCTCCAAGTTTGTCTTTGAGAGAAATGATACGGTTTGTTTTAAAAAAAATTAAAAAATCGGCATCAGTATCGGCCCAAGAAAACCCCATATCGGCCAATTTCTACCATCAACCATAAACTTAATTACTTAGTTTATGAAAAAGGGGGCGTGGCAAAAGCTGTAATCTTTTATTTGACCCAAACTATGTCGCAAAAGTATTAACTTAGTGTTTATTTCCACTTTAAATGTACAAAATATTCAAAGTTTGTCAAAAGTAAAATGGCCAAAATGCTAAAATTCTTAAATGAGCAAACATGGACTAAATTTAACTGATTTAAATAAACACTGACCAGCACCTGACATATATTCAAGCTTTTGTAAACCCAATAACGCTGCTCCGTCTGTCTCCACCTTGTCACTTTATGGAAGGCTTTCATTGAACTTGCTCCAGAAATTGCCCTTGAATTATCCGTCAATATGCAGATTGCCGTTGCGTAAGTGTCCTGTCCAATCAATGTGAATTATTTAGCCCTGCAGCCGGAAGCACCACTTTGATATTAATGAGTTAGCATAATTCAGCTGGGGCCAGACAGGCTTATGGATATGAGAGGGTGAAAGTACTTATGGCCAACTTTGTTTTTTTGTTTTGTGATTCAGAGAGAGTGGCCCTGGTGTGACCATTTAGAATATTTTTCAGTAAAACATAGTGATTATATTTGAGATTTCACTAAATATTTTGCTTGTTTTCGCCAGTTTGGTTGCCACTCACCTCACGTTAAAATAGTTTAATAATTTTCAGTTCCACATGATATTTTTCCATGTTTTCCATGTTTTTATTTCTCCTAAGCAGCCATGTTGGTTTTCATACAGGACACAATGCGTGTTCCTGATTGGCTAATTAATCTGTCAATCACAGTCACTGAAATTTAAAAGAGGGACACAGTAACCAGACAATATATTTTTACTTCATTTTGCTAAATGAGTGTTTAAACTCCCAGGAAACTGTGTCAGTTGTGTGTAAATTGTCTTTGTCATTCCCCAGTTTGAGTCATAACGTGAGTGTTTGACTACAGCAGCGGTGGGCAGAACTGTGGTGGAGGGCCAGACCGCCAAAGTTGGTATAACAAATTCTCATTATTGCAAACAGATTTTTTCGACAGGTTATAGAAGACCAGTACAAATAAAGAAGTATCCAACAAAATTACCTGGTAAAACTTCGATTTTATTCTCATAAAACTTCAAGTTTAATCTATAGAATAGCTTATTTTTATGGCATCAACTTTATTCTCAGAAAAAAATAAATGTTTTTTCTAGGAAAATCATATTTTTTTTTTATCTTTAGCTTTATTTTACTAAATTATTAGCTTAACCTCAAAAGGTTACAAATGTATTATGGTAATTGTACAAGAAAAAAAATATATTATATATTATCAGGACTTGGACTTGAACAAGTCAAATGTTTGCATAAAAACACACAATAGATTTAGTTTTTTTATTTTATTTTTTTTAATAATGCTCTGTGATCCAAATTACAATTTTAATCTGCATAAAACATAAAGCTTAATATTGAAAAATAGCTTTTATGGTTTTGTTCTCATAACGTAACAACAAAAACATAGTCGTGGGCCGCATTTGGCCCCTGGGCCACAGTTTCCCAGGACAAACAACATAGAATATGCTATATTTATCATTTTCTTTGTAAATATGTTAATTTTAGGTTCATATATGATCTTAGTGTTTGTGAAAACACAATATTTGACTGTTAACAAACATGAACAAACAGCTCAGAGAAGAGAAACTTCAAAGTACGAAACGTTATTAAACTTTCTTAACTGACTTTTTTTTATCTCATGTGATTGGCAATCTAAAGCTACGACTGACAGAGACATTTCTGTCATTTCTAACAGTTAAAGTCATGAAAATATGGTCAAGCTAACAACTAGCATGACTGACTCAACTTCTTCAAGTGACTCGGATAGGGGAATGAGTCTTTAGAGCTCAACTTACTTTCTGTAAGTCTCAACATCAGTGAGCTTGACATGAATAATCCCATTAGGTACGCACATTGGCTGTTGCATAAAAACATTTAAAAATATTACAAGTCTGAAAACAATCACTGATTTCTGCAAAACCAACGAAGCAAAAACTATTTATGTGAGGTGAGTGAATAAAATGTTTGTTTTTGCTGATGAAGAATGTGCTCCTTTGTTTCACGTGTGTCACGCAAACAAACAAGTTTAATGTGGAGCCGACCCTCCTCCCATTAAAGTCTTTCACTAAAGATGCTTTGTTCCACCTTGTGATGTCATGAAGTAGTATTTTTATGCTATCTGCTTTTTTAGCCAGAAAGTTAGGCTACTATATTAAATGTTTGCTTCCTTTAAAAATGTACACTGCAAAACATGGATTTTAAGACAAGTTAAAGTTGCTTGATTCTAGGATTTAAACCTAATTTCGAGCCAGAGACATAGATTACTTTCCTTGTTTCAAAGTGTTTTGAACTAATTTCAAGACATTGCTTCTTATTTCAAGCCAAATTATTTACCAATAGGTTAAGAAAACTGTTCTTACCCCATTGGCAGATTCTTTTTTTCTTATTTCTCAAAACAAGTTTCTAGCAATTTTCAACATTAATAACAACTTTTAGACATGAACATAAGCTAAAAGTTCTTTTTTTTTTTTTTGAATCAAACCAGGAAAAAATAGCCACCTCTTTTATGACTACAAAGTGCAGCCCCAAGAAACACAACCTTCAAAATTCTTAAGAGACTGGCCAATATCGCTATGAAGACGAAAACGTGGCATCTCTGAAGCTGAGAAAAACAAGTCTGTGTTTGAACAGATAAATTAAAAAGAAAAATGAGAAATCCTGATGTGACGATTTCATCAAAAAAGCAGATTGTCCTCAAAATAGCCAAAGTGACAAATTGCCCTTTTTTGCCTGTTTGAAGAACTGTATTGGCTGCTGTGAACAACATAACAAAAATGTATTTATTATAATGGTATAGTTATTTACAGGTGAGTATTTAATTATGATTTTGATTTAGTTGTCATAAGTGAATAAAGTTAAAATTGATTGGTAAATTCATGTAAACGGAACATTTCTAATGGTTAAATTTAAGCCTTTTACCTCTAAAATCATAAAGAAAAGTTAAAACTTATAAATTTAATTGGAAAATAGTAAAATTAATCAGACAAACTCAGAAAAGTACCATTATTCATATTTAAATTGTGTTTGATAAACATTTTATGTGTAATAGTTTATATTGCAATCCTTGGGTCATTTTGACCCTGGAGGACCAGGGGTGTGACTTTCTCTCACCACAAAAAAAGTACAAAAGATTGAAAAACTAAATTTTTGTCAAAAGTAGACAACTACTGCTGCTCTACCCTCAAACAGTTTGTTTCCTTATAGTCAATATTTTTAAGAAATATTCCAGAAAATGCCATTTTTAAGGTGCCTAAAATGACTTTTTTTGAATAAATTACCACAATTTTCCACAAAAATGAAATATTTGTGTAAAATTGATGGAACTTATCAGAAAGAAGCTAAATTAAAAGATGAGTACAAAAAAGTTGCTCAACATTATTTTATTCCACTGTAGCAGACCCACAAAGTTTGGGTCAAAATGACCCGGGAGGAACAAAGGTGCGTAGCCCTTACGAAGACAACACAAAGGTTAAGAGACTGGCCAATATCGCTATAAAGACGAAAACGTGGCAACTCTGAAGCTGAGAAAAACAAGTCTGTGTTTGAACAGATAATTAAAAGAAAAATGAGAAATCCTGATGTGACGATTTCATCAAAAAAACAGATTGTCACACGGATGAGCTCACGTTTCAATATATAGCCAGAAATATACAGTTGACTAGAATGAAGAAGTGTGGCATTCAAAACCTTGTATTAGCACTAATGTGGTTTCTCTTAATTACATCACAAGGAGGAACTGATTGATTTTAGTCTGAGAAATAGCCTGAACGTGCTGCATTAAACGTCAGGTATGTTTCTGATGATAAACAACATTAACCTGTAAACCAAACCTCCCAGCGCTCTACTCACCCTGCTGAGTTGCTCCAGTAGTCTGTGGTTCTGCTCGGACAGTTCCCTGATGGCTCTGCTCTTGTCCCGGTCCGTGTCTCTCAGCTGGACCTGGTGTCTCTCCAGCTCGTCCTGAAGGTGTAGGACGTCCGACTCCAGCTCCGCCACGCGCTCCTCCCACTCGCCCTCGCGGCTCTCCATGCGCCGCCGCAACTCGTGCTTCTCCTGCTCCAAGTGCTGCAACACAAAGTGATTAAAGATGTCAGAATATGAAGTTTGAACTGGTGAATCTAGTCTGCAAGCAGTGATGAAAGGTAGTAGTTTACGTAACAGTGAACAGTCAGGAGCTTTTTTTGCGTTTGCAGTATCACACCACCTCTCGTTTTTTCAACAAACAGTTCTTTTTACTGATGGCTAGAAGTAATTACAATTAAACTGAAAACCAACTAAATGTATTTATTTAAGTATGTTCATAAAGCTTGTAATAAAGCTGGCGTAATTTCAGCCTGGAAGACTGTTTGCTAAACCTAAGAGCTCACCTGTTCCTGTACCTCATCAGCAGCCACACCTCCTTCTCCAGCTGCAGCTCTGCTCCCAATCAGCCCATCAGCTACAGCTCAAAGTTTTGGAGATTTATCCTTGTAATGTTTTAATGCATTCGTCAGGCTACATACTTTATTGAAAATTGGGAAGCGTCACATTCAAATGAAGCTTAGATTTCCAAGAATACTTTTATTAAACAAGTTCCAAGTTTTGCTTTAGACCAGAGTCTGCAGCAGGAGACTCTCTGTGTTTACACTTAGACAAAATAGTTTTAAAAATGATCTGCGTAGACATGGAGCGCCTTAGTATTTATCAGCGTCCACATGAATCAGTAAAACCAGCCTGAGCCGGTGTAATGCCTGTAAAAACAAAAATAAAGCCCCTTACAAATGAGACGTGACTGGAGCAGTGATGTCATCAGGGAAAAAAATTAATCGGATCCAGCGTAACTGCGGAAACACTAAACCAGAGTTTTGAAATCTTTCACCCTGAGGCGTGGTTTCAAAATCTTCGTTTTCAGTGTCTAAAACTCCAGCTTCGTGTGGACGATGTGTGGTTTAGGACAAATATTTGTGCTGAAACGCCTGAGCTTGGACAAGTGGACAGGCCTTAAACTTCTATGGAAGCATGTCAGAATAGCCTCATCTTCAGCCTGTCCAGGTCACATCTACAGCCTGTTCGTCTACAGGAGTGGCTCTCTCCTTCACTGTGGTCCTCAGGAAAATGACTGGTTTAGAGTTTTTTCTTGCCGAGAAGGTCTAAGGACAGGGGATCCTCATCGCCCACTTTTTGGATCGTCTTCATCGCCCCTGGTCTCTCCGTGAATCAAAATCTTCGCTCCTGGTTTATCCTCTACGACCACCAGTGTGCAGCCCCGGGGAAGACATATTCCTGCTCTAATGAACTTAATCTGGCCGTGTTAATCATCGTCATGTCTTCTGCTGGGGTCTGACCGCCAAAGTTATACTGTACACTCAATAAAGAATCTTCTAACACACTTTTGTTGTCTAAGTCTCTCCGGGGTGAAATACATTCTAAGTCATTCCGAGGTCGGACTGTTGTCGGAAATCTGGGTAACAACAGTTTTGGTTGGCTTGGCAACAACGCAAAGTGGAAAATATCAAACCGCTTGGCATGACCGGAGTAGATGCTCCAATACTAAAGCTTGGAGACTGTAAACAACTAATGTGGGGTGCAGTGTTTAATATAAAGACAATGTGATTCCATCTTAAGTTACAAAAGAGCCACACTATTCATCAGTCACCAAAGTAAGATTAACTCCTATTTATTCACACTCTGGTCATTTGAAATGCTGTAGTTAATTCTCCTGTATCACCCGATAAATGACATCCAAAAGTGCGAACTCGTCAGCGGGACAGATAAAGCGTTTTACAATGCAATGCAAACAAAATACAAAAAGCAAAGAATACGGACTTGTGCAAACATCTTCAGCCACAGAGCCATCGATTGTTCTATTGTTGTGTGTGTGTCATTAGGTCTCATTTGTGGTTTGTTTTCGGGGAAATTAACGAGTAGAGTGAACTTGTCTATTAACTTAACTTAATAATAAGGCTGTATTTTGAATGACATTAGACATTTGCTGGACATGTAATTGCATAAATATACTGTAACTGTTGACTGTTTGTAGTCTCTCTTTCATAGGTGAGTGGGAGGTCTACGCTACAGCTGTCCTCTTCAGGGGTACTCTTTTCATCCCTTTGCAAATGCACAACAAAGGAGGAGATAAAAGACAATCAAAACAACAGGACGTACACCCTGGACGGGACAGGAGGGGTCTGTAGTAGTATCGTCAGTGAGGTGGGCTCGTCTTTTATAGAAGATTTATTGGGATAAATGTGGATCAAAGAGATGAGCAGATGTACAGTCCACACACAGTAAGCCCGGTCAGCAACAGGATTAAAACGTGCTTGAGGACTCCCACAGTAAACACAACAGTCATTTTAGCATATGTACGGCTGCTCTTAAGTTTAGTTTTTGCCAAGGAATCAACTAGAAATAGTTTTTGAGCACATGCTGCATTTGTTGAATATATAACATGTTAAAGGTTTGATTATAATTATTTATATTTATTTATTTAAATAAAGGATGCCTTTAGTCTGCAATGCATCTCTTTGGAAGACTTCAAAATTGCAGCTATATAAGTCTTTATATATGTAGCTACTCTTATGAAGCTTTGTATACACGTGACTCTATGCAGTATATTGTATACATGAGCTCAACCCTACAGTACACAAGCTTGATTTAAACAAGCTTAAAGTTGATAAACAAAACCTGCAGTGAATGAAGGACATTATTCCAGTGAGATACTTTATCAGGAGTTTGTTTACACTTGTTTAATTATGACCGTGTGTTATAATGGCAGAATAAAGAGAGCAGCGCGTGTGTTTTGTTTGTTTACCTCCAGTTTGTCGCTCATGTCTCTCTGCATACGCTCATATTGCTTGGTTAAATCCTGGTTTCTCTCGAGTAAAGCTTTTCCAAGCTTAGCAGCTAAAAGCAGGTCCTTTTCCTTCTGTCTGAAGAGCGTGAGCAGGTCTCCAGGCGCAGGCTGTGGGTCGGACAGCTCCTCCTCATCGTCTCGTTGCCCTGTGAGAACAGCCAGTTCCTCCTCCAAGGCCGAGCCCAGGCCTCCTGCCCCGGCGTGCCGCAGAGGGTGAGGCTGCATGCCGCCGGGCTCCTGCTCCGGGCCCCGGGGCTCCAGGCAGTCGCTGTCCAGCTCCAGTGGTGCTGACGCGGCGGAGGACGCGTGCAGGTTCAGGCAGAAAGCGGACATAGACACGCCGACAGATGAGAATTGTATCTGCTTTTACTCCGGCTGTGCCCACCCTGGCATGAGCGGGTTCGGCGGAAAATACCAGCCTCGTTTCAGCACTTCATCCATCCTCCTCGGTTCAGATCAGATCACGCTGCTGTCCTTTAGCGCCTGGAGTGCACCAACCGCGGCACTGAATCACTGCAAACACGCCTCTTCTGCGGCTTTGTACGACTTTGTAGCGCAGTAATAAGTTTTTTATCCCGGTATCACGGTCCTGCGGGTCCTGGTGGGTCTGTCTGTCAGGGTCCATTCCGGGGAGGGCTCCCGGTGCCCCATAACGATGTTAAACTGGAGGCATTAGCCGAGTGATGTGCGCGGCCCCGCGGTGTGCGCGTTCCGGGCGGCTGTGACGCGCACAAACCTGTTACAAACCGCCTCGCCATTGGCTCAAAACGATAGCGCCATATTTTGGCACTTCTCACATCATCTGAACTCACACACATCTGTTTGAATGAGAACTGGAAAGAGGACAAGACGTATCTGTCTGCTGCTGCATCGGCTACTATGACGGATGAAGACAAAGAACATTCTAGAAATCTTTTAGAGCTTAAAACGCAAGAGTATAGACACTGAACAGGGGAATAAACCTTTGAGATACTACCATTCCTTAATGTCCTTGTGCCATGTGTCCTGTGTCGTGACCAAAGCAGTATGAAATGACTTGTGCGCACGTGCACAGGCTCCGGAAAGGCTAGCTTACTTTTCACCTGTTGCTAACCACTCCCAACTCGTAATGCTTGACTAAGATGCATAGTTTGCAGTTACTTAGACGAATTACTAGATTAGGAATAATAGTAATGATAATTAAAAAACAAAAAAGCCGACATGCTTTTTCTCTATAGAAACGCTCAGGTGAGAATCTATGCTAAGTTTAAAGCTGTTAGCATTAGCACAAGCCTGCCACATACAGTAGTATTAGGCCGAGACAAGACTACATAGACTGTATTGTGTGTTGCACTGGCAGCAGAGGTAGTATTTTTACTCATGTACTGTACTTAAGTAGTTTACTTGAGTATCTGTACTTTACTTAAGTATTACAAATTCTGGTTTACTTTTATTTCTTACATTTTTAAGAACTATCTGTAGGCCTACTTGCTACATTTTTAAAAACAGGTGAGTTACTTTATGAGCCCATAAACATTTTTTTTTTCCTTATAAAACACTACAGAGCTGCTGTGCTGTGAACAATTGAATAATGTTTTTTTAAAATGTCTAACAATTACATATTTATCACATGATAAAAAGTCAATTTTATAAAATAATTTACTGTAAAGCTCAACTCATGCTTCAACACATACAAACCAACTTTGTGCACTGCAAAAAAAATGCCTTTGTAGATTGGTTAAATTCCTAAAATCTGAATGTAAATCTTTATTTTGAGTATTTTTTCTGGTTAAGATGGTCTTACTTGATGGACCTTGATTTTATGGCTAATGTAACCTTGTTTCAGCCAAATTAATTGAAGTAGGCTAAGCCTTTTTTAGTTCCCCCAGTGGCAAATTTGATTCAAGCTCAAATCTCTTAAAACAGTAATAAATGTCTTGAGACAAGTGAAATATGCTGACAAATGTACAGTTTTAATCAGGATTAGATAATAACTTTTGGCAGTGTGATATATATTTTTTTACACAAATTTACACACTTTTATACTTTACTCAAGTAAAGGAGTGCAGCAGGACTTTGACTCTTACCAGAGTTGTTTTTTAGACAAGTAACTGTACTTTTACTTGAGTAGCGAACTTCGGTACTTTTGCCATCTCTGATGTACAGTATGACTTTATTCAAGAGGCAGGTGCCAGTTTATGTAACTGACAAATTGATTGGGGTTGATTTTGGCCCAGATTTACAATGTGGTTGCTAGGTAACAGTTGTGGATTCCCCTCCACATATGTCGCATTTACTGGACAAAAGACAATACCCAACCACATTGGGTAAAAACAAGCTAAATGTTTAGTGAAATCTTAATCATAATGTATAGTCTAACCTGTCATATGCACTTTAATTACTTTCTGTAATTTCCCCTTTGTCGTCATTTTTTTAAATACTTTGCAACTTAATTACTCTAAAACTATGATAAATATTTACCACAAAGACTATCTCCGCAAACAAAGTCAAAATTAGAAAAATAATCTGTCATATGGGCTTTAAAACCTTGCTTTTCATTGCTTTTGCAGAATTCCAGGCTTCCTTACTGGATCATAACTGTAAGTACAACACACATTTACATTTACAATCTGTGCTCATTCTCCAAAATGACCATGTTGTTATTTATATCTGATCATCACATTGTATTTACCGTTTCTTGGTGAATGAACACAAACAAAGCTCTATAGTGAACTGACAGAGGAAATACAATAGAAGTGGGTCAGTGCTGCTGCTCCTGCTGTGGCTTTAGGGGAGACCATCAAAACACTGATCAAGCACTAAGCCCTTTGCATGCCAGGACCTCACGTTATCCTTATTAGTGTAATTCCACTTGGGCAAATGGAGGAAGGACACAAAAACAACACATGGCCAAGAAATATTTCCTGTGATAATATCGAGTAACAGCAGAATATTGCTTTTGTTGTATCAGCCAGTTGACAGTGGTATGTTTTTTTAATCTGAACAGTGCTGGTTTGGCCATTTTTTGATATATATCTGTTTATGAATGAAACATGGATTTTTAGCATCCAAAAGCTGTTGTTAGTGTTAGAAATGACACAATTGTATTATCACGTTTTTCTCTGAAAATCTGGCAACACTGGTCAGTCTTTGTTCTGCTCTGATTGAGTGACAGCTGGATATCACCCAGCCAAGTTACATGCAAAATATAATAAAAATATCAAGAGAAACATGGAAGTGAGTGCATCGCTGGCTCAAGAAATGTGATAATAATGTAAAAAGATCAAACCAGGTGTTCTAGGGTGCAGCCTTAGTCGTGGTAAAGGACAGAAAAAGTCACACAGTGATCTCAAAACTGTGAATGAGTGAACACAATTCATTCAATTCACAATTCACCTTTATTGTCATTGTCACAAGTACAACGAAATTTGTTTATGCATCCGTGGTGAAATGCCCTGTAAACATTCATTCAAAACATGCAGTCATTGTTGTGAGTTCAGTTCAATAATGGCTCTAATTACAAAGCTGTTTTTGAGTCTGGATGTTTGCGCTTTAATGCACCTAAATCTGCGTCCAGACGGCAGCAGAGAGATGAACTGATGACACGGATGGGTCTGGTCCTCCAGGATGGTGTTAACTCTACGGAGGCACCATTCCCTGAAGATGTCCTCCAGAGGTGGCAGTGACTCCTGATGATCTTCTGTGAGGTGTTGACGACTCTTTGAGGGATTTGCGATCTGCCTCTGAACACCAGGTGCTTTATAAGTCCTAAGGTCCTGTGATGACCCTCACGTGACCAGAAATACATACACTTACATAGTATTCACACATAGTCAAAATGATTACACTTATGAAACAATGCATAGAAAAACAATTTAAAACACTGATCAATATAATAAGCTTAGAATAAACAGTTTCCAACATTAATCAGACAGTAACCACACTGTATCAATAAACCTCTGACCTTATGTACTTATTGTTTTAAAAATTCATTGTCCACTCAAAATAAGCATTTTTCTTTTGTACGATCATAAACGAGGAAAAAAAAATCTTTTTTTTTTTTTTTTTTTTTTGTACAAACATAAACAAAGGAAATCCCATCCTTGACGTGAATCAAGTAAATTCTTTTCTCTTGCACGAACATAAACGAAAAAAATAAATGTTTTAAAATTGTTTTAAAACTAGAAATGCTTATCTTCTACTAAGCATGAATGAAGGAAAACTCTGTTCTTTACTCAAAGAAAAAAAAAGTACGATCATAAACGAGGAACACTGGTTTGGAAACGTTTTAAAACTAAAATGCATATTTTGTATGACCATAAATGAAGGGGAAAAAAAAATCTCTTCTTTAAACAAATCTTTCTTTATTCAAAATTAGTAAATTTTTCTTTTGTACAATCATAAACGAGGAAAACTGGTTTTGAAAACGTGTGAAAACTAGAAATGTTTGTTTGTATGGCCATAAATAAATAACAAATATGGTCTCTACTCAAATAAGCAATATTTTCTTTAGCACGATCATAAACGAAGCAAGTTACATTTTGTAATGTTACTACGGTAACAACAATAAATGAACAATGATATAATATTAATTGTATTATTTATTATTATTATTACTATAAGTTCTTGAACTTCTTCCTACTCCCTTTGAGTATCATTGCTCTTTGTATTTTCCATTATATGCACATGTTAAACATGAACTCTTTTGTTGCTCAAATAAACTAAACATAAACCTCAGTGAGAATAACAGTAGGTCATCATTAATCATCATTAAAACCAAAAAGAAATTGACTGGGGCCCCGGTGAATGATACATCATAGGAAGGGTAAACATTAGAGCAAGGGACGTGGCTTTTAGAGTGTGAATTCAAAAAGTTTCTCTTTGTAACAAGGTTTTAAGCCTGTCACCTCCTGTTTTTTGTTTCAGTCAATTGTGTCATGCTGGTTTATGTTTATTTGTGCAGGAATCTATCATTGGACTCCGCCAAATGTTTGGAAGCTCTCGCCATTTAATTTGAATCACAACAAGAGCACCCCAATGTGGTCAGTGCACATCTGGGAACACACGAAGCAGAGTTAGACGGACCGCAACCATTTATGAACCAGTTATCAGATATGTAGAACAAAAGTACAAACAAGAAAGTCAATTATGTGTTATTATAATAGTATACAAATGAACCGGTTACATTAGGACAGTCATATTAATCAATGTTTCAGCTGCAGCTTCAACATAAATACGCCAGAGTTAGCAAGAGTACTACGTTACAATACAAAATTTACCATATACAATAAAACAACAGGGCAGTGTTTAAAGTGCTCCAGAACAACAAAAAAATAATCTATATGAAGCAGGAGTGATTTATTTTCAACCATTGTTTATAAACAGTTTTGAAGTTTGATTGGTTTACAGAACGGCTGCAACAAGTTAATGGATTCTTTGCAACTAATCAATTATTGAACTCATCGTCAACTAATTTAGTGATCGATTAATCGCTAACTGGTCTTTACAGGTTCCAAAACATGCATGAACTGGAAAAAAAAATGACACCATGATGTGGGTTATAGTGGGAGCAACACAATCAGCAGAATGTGTGCTGTGTCCTCCTTTTGGCTGAATGATGTGTAACAGTGAGCATGAATGGCTTTTCTCTAAGGTTTGCACTGCCTCAAGTCAAAAGGCCAACGGCTGCCAGAGATCCAGAAACTAGGGCTTGTTCACTTCTATTCTTTTTGATTATTTTCTCTGAAATGTGTTTACTCTCGTGTATATTTAAAAGGTACTGGCAAAGTAAAATTTTATAGACTTTTTTAGTTTAAAACCTGCCCAATAACTTCATAGCTAAATCTGGTGCACTGTCCATTTATTTTAGCTGCATTAAAAGCTTAGTTTATTTGTTTAAAGGAGGCCTATTATGTACAATCAATGATTCACTGATATGAACCTTGTTATGGTTACATTCCCTCATCATTAGTTTACTCAAAGTTGTATTTGAATTGGTTCATGTGTATTTGAGTAATCTTATATTCTTCTACAGCTCTTGCTTGAGTGTTCAAACACTTCTGTTCTTCACTCCGCCCACTTTGTTCTTCACCCCGCCCACTTGTCTGCATTTACTTGTTATAATTCAAAAATGAATACTCAAAGCAAAGCATGTGGTTCAAAACTGTCCCAGAGTCACTTTCTAACAATAATAATGAATTATTTCAAATCTGTTGCTTGTTACAGTTACATTTTACAGTGAGAAAGCGGGGCTTATACAGGAAGTCACTGGAGCTCTTTTTATCTTTAATTCGTTTTAGAACAATTTGGGGTTTTACAGTGAACAAAATGTAAATTGCTGATCTACATGCGTTCTCCAATTTGTTACTAAAGAGTTGGACAAAACACAATAACCCGTCTTTAAAGGTAAGCTCACTCCCTAAACTCCACCCACAAACACATTTCAAGCGCAGCAAACTAATAGGCCTAGTCGTGTTCAAGATGGTCAAGGCGGTGCAGTCGGCTCGAGGCGTTAAGGGGGGTCGGGTCTGACGACAGCACTGTCTGTAGCGCTGATTGATCTCTTGCGCTGTCATCTGACCCGACCCTCCCTAACGTCTCGAGCCGACTGCACCGCCTTGACCATCTTGAACACGACTAATGGAAAAGCACTGGGAAAAAGGGAAAGGAGGGGTTTAGAGTGAAGAGCAGCAGTGTGATTGGATTGACAGCAGGTGTCTGCAATTAGTGCTCAGTTTTGAGTGGAAAATACACACTGACGTCACAGAGAGTCTAGAAATGACATGAGAGACACAGCCAGTTTGTGGCTATTTTGATCTGAAACTTGCTAATTTGCTCAATTTGCAAATGAATGACAGTGGACACAAACGTCAGTCCCCTGACAAATGTGTGCACAAGTAGAGCTGAGCAATATTGAACTTTGGATAATATTGTTAATATTGTTTTCAAGATGTCCACATTTTTTTAAATAAAATATATTACTGAATATCTATTGTACAAAAATTAAACAAAAGCCCAAAAAAATGTTTTAAATTATGCTGAGAACTTTCAACTTTTAGGTATAAATGTAATATTTCTAAACTTTTGTGAATTATTTTACAAACATTTTATTTTTTCAGGTCTTAAAAAAGATGAATTTTCCAAGTTTGATTTACAAAATTATATCCATTTATGACAGAGGTGGGTAATTATTTTTCTCCGAGGGTTGTATTCAAATGCAGACTCGATACAAAGGGCCATATTAAAGAAACACATTCAACATTTTACAAGAAAGCAAAAAAAATGAATATATCTAGTTTTGCTTAAAATATCTTGGACTTGATTTTTAATTTGAATTTGAGTTGTTTTGACTAGAGAAGATTTAACTTACATAGTGTCCAATATTTTACTGTTTTTTCATTTCATAGCATTTATGACTAAAAGAATGTGTCATAAAACTGAACAAAATAAGCTAAACAAATTGCCAATGTAAACTCAAACAAAAAAGTATTGTCTTTAAACTAGTCCAAAATGTCAGCCTTTGTTAAAATGAGGTTAACATTTTAGATACGAGCAATTTTACCTGGTTTTAAAATATATTTTTTCCATGTTTTTTTTTTTAAACGGGCTATTTTATGTATTATTTTATACATTTACTGTGATCTTCAGAAAGAACAGATACAAACACAATTCATAGCTCAAGTCAATCAAAACAAATATAAAAAGCTATTCTCATTAACCTCCCCGACCAAAAGAGCTAACTGTATTTTGGACTTGTGCTCTTCATGTCTGTGTGACTGTGCCTGTCATTCTGACCCAGGCCTTTGTATAGAAAGTTGGACGTGTGTAAAACGCTTGTTCAAAAGAATTCACTTTTTTTGCTTTGTGCAATAGCTCCCCTACGGTCAGATCTTAAATATTACAAAGAACTACTGCAAGCTACAGTCCATCAAATCCAGAGCGAGAAAGATGGCAGCAGCACATAGATTGTTTCAAGTAAGGCTGCAACTATTATATTGGTAATCGATTTGTTTTTGGATTATTCTTTCAATGAATTGATTTTTTGTTTAGAACGCTGAGCTAATGTGACAAAAGAAAGTTCTAGAAGTGCAAATTTACAGAAAAACACATTTTTACATCAAAATTTGACAATTTTCTCGCTTGTCTTCATCATTACCCGTTCAATAAGAGGGTTTTCTTGAAATTAATTTTGTGAAAAATTGCATATTTTTTTTATTAACTTGCTATGTCCATCAAAACACGAACATATGTTGATAAAATATGTTTGCACATGTTGGATTTATTTTGATTCATTAGTAAGCGCTAATTCAGATTGTAATAATTTTATTAAGACTGCTAGTTTTTTCTGCTAGCAGCATGTGCACAATATGAAAAAATGAATCTGCACAACTCTGAATATTCCCACAAATATGTATTTGGTCACCACTAATGTGACGTTTTGGGCCATTATAACAAGGTTAAAATCTTTCAATAATACATTTTACATAATCGGACCTCTTTAAATGTGTGGGTGAACCTGTTCCACAGACATGTGAGGAGAAAAAAAATAATCAGGAACTATAATACAAAATAATCATGTCACAGATCCACAGCACAATGTCAGTATGTTAGAAGAAGAAGTAAGACAAGTAAACTGTCTACTGATTCTTCAACTATAGACCCAACTCCAGTTGTGGTTTTGTTAAAGTACCTATGACAGGTTGAACTACTCATTTCACCAAAGATGTAGCTAAGATCATGATATTGAAGGTTTTACTAAGCATTTTTCAAATTCCCCTCCAGTTTGGCCATTTTTTAGCGTTAAAAATGTTTCTTGTGAGAAAATGTAAAATGCCTTTGTCTCCCTAGTGTGATGTCATTCAAATCTACTTCCTGTTATTTTCAACATGTTTTCAAAGTTTTCTTCACAAACTTGTTCTTGATTAATGTAAAACTATATCATTTCTAATGTTAATCTACTAAATAAAATATACTTTGAAAAACATGAAAACCTGTCATATGCACTTTAAGTAGGCAATGTTAGAACCTCATTTCAAAAATATAAAGGTCCAATTGCATAAAATGTGCCCTTTGACCTAATCTAGTCAAAAACCTGCTCGAGCTCTTTCTGTTAGACTGACATAGTTCTCATAGTGACTCCACTCACCCACATTTTGAGCTTATATAAGATTTGACACTTGTGATGGAATATTTAATTACCTCTCGACAATTAACTCATTAAAAAGCTGCTTTAGTCTTACATAAACCCAGCTGTTAGTCAGAGGCCTCTCTCTAGCGCTCTGTTTGAATCAGGAACATTATGTAACAAACACTCAGCTCCTCAAACTTTCCATTTCAGTCACCACACGTAAGTCAGTTTGAAATGTGTGATTGTAGTTTAAACACAAGAGGGCAGCGTTTAGCTCACAAGCTTTTCGCTTTTTTTTCTTGGCTTTTCTCACTTCGTACTGTAAAAAGTCACAAGGCCAGTAAGTTAAATGAACTAACATTTTTGTGTTGATATAATGCAGCAAAGAAAAAAAAGAGATAAAGAGAGGCTAGAAAGAGCGACAGCCAGAGCGAGGGAGAGACAGAGAGAGAGAGAGTGGGAGAAAAAGGAGAGAAAGAGACAGCCAGAGGGAGAGAGAGAGAGAGAGAGAGAGAGAGAGAGAGGGAGAGACTAGAAAGAGAGACAGAGAGGGTCTGAGAGATGAGAATGAGAGAAAGAGGAAGAGAGAGTGTGGAAGAAGAAAGAGGGACAGCCAGAGAGAGAGAGAGAAAGAGTGTGTGAGGAAAAAATGAAAGGGGGAGTTGGAGAGAGAGAGAGAAAGTGTAAAGGGGAAAGGAAGAGAGAGTTGAAAAAGAGGGAGAGAGGAGACCAGAGAGTGAAAGTGGGAGAGAAAGACGAGAAAGAAAGACAGAGAGACAGATGGTGAAAGAGAGAGTGGGAGAAAAACAGTGACGAGAAAGAGACAGTCAGAGGGAGAGAAAAGAAAGGGAGAGTGGAAGAGAGAGGTACGAAAGGGAAAGAAAAGGAGAGACAGAGAAGAAGACCGATAGGGAGAGAAAGAGAGGAGAGAGACGGAGAGAAAGTGGGCGAAAGAGAGAGACAAAAAAGAGAAGACAGCGAGAGTTAGATAAAGGAAGAGAGAGAAAAAGAGACAGAGGGAGGGAGAGAAGAGAGAAATGAGAGAGTGAGGAAAGAGCAAGAGTGAGGAGAAAAAAGAGAGAAGCAGAACAAGTGGAGTAGTGAGGAGAGGAGAAAAGAGAGAGAGAGAAGAGGGACTAAAACAAACTTGCCTGGTTTGATTGACATAAAGCTTTGTATTTTTTTTAAGTTAACATGTCTATTCTTTTTTACCAGTGCAAGATCCATGCTTTAAAGGGATTTTCGGTCGACGTCACTTTCCTCCCTACTGCGCATGCGTTATGTAGAAAGAGCCGCTGTCCATCTGCTTAGCTGGAGAAACGTTTGTGAATAAAACAACAAAACGGGACGAGAGCAGCTGTTTTGGATCAGGTCTGAACCGGTCCTCTGAGTACTGTCTGAACTGAATGATAAAGAATTTTAGTTCTAATCAGGAGCTGAATGCTGCGCTCTGATTGGCTGTTCTTGGGTGGTTCTCTCCAGTTTCACTTTGTTCTTTTTAAAAACGTTTATAAGCCGTAAATGCAGCCAAAATTAATACATGTCGATATTAACTATGTGTCTTTTAAACTTTTATTAATCTGACCTATTTTCTCTAAATTGTCTGACTAAACTTGTATCTAACTGAAATTGTTTTTGAGCCTTTGAAGCACAAACATTTGACTCTCAAGCGTTTTTGCCACTCGCTGCTCACATTCAGATTGCGGCGGTGTCCTGCTGCCTAACCTCTACGACTAACTGTCCGTGCACATTTAAAACTAATAATAAGAGAGCCCACATTTCTTCCAGTGAAATTAAACTGGGAGCAGCTTCAGAGACTTAGTACAGTGTTTGTTGCTAGGTAACCGTGTCTTCCTCCATCCAGCGCTAAACACTGGAAACCTCAGCCGTTTTATGCATTATATAAGAGCGCGCACAAAACGGTTCATGATGTTTGTGAGGATGGTACGGCTCAAAACAAACATGTACATAAAGGAAATATTTGTACGCGGCCTGTCTTAAAGGGGAAATACTGTGGTATTTTCTGTGTTTTTAGTAATAAACACTGTAAAATACGTGTTAATAAGTTAAATTAGAGAGAGAGAGAGAGAGGAGGGGGAGGACAGAAGAGAGAGAAAGAAGAGAGAGAGAAGAGAGAAAGAAAAAAGGAGAAAGAGAGAGGAGAGAAAAGAGAAAGGAAGAAAGAGAAAAAAGGAGAAAGAGAGAGAGATGAGAGAAAGAGAGACAAAGAGAGGGAGAGAAAGAGAGCGAGAAGAGAGAAGATAGAGAGAAAGGGTCGAGAGAAGGAGGGAAAAGAATAAACAGAGGGAGAAAGAGAGAGGGATAGGGTCATGAGGGAAAGGTGTGAGAGACAGAGAGAGAGAGAAAGATAGAGAAGAGAGAAGAAAGAAAGGGAGAAAGAGAGAGGAAAAAAGAGAGAAAGGAAGAAGAGAAAAAAGAGAGAGATGAAGAAAGAAAGAGAGACAAAGAGAGATAAAGAGAGGGAGAGAAAGAGAGCGAGAAGAGAAAGAAAGCGAGAAGGGATGAGAGAAGGAGAGAAAAAGAATAAAACAAGGGAGAGAAAGAGAGAGAGAGGGATAGGGTCGTGAGGGGAAAGGTGTGAGAGAGGGACAGAGAGAGAGAGAGAAAAGAAAGATAGAGAGAAAGAAGAAAAGGGGAGAAGAGAGGAAGAAAAAAGAGAAAGGAAGAAGAAAAGGAAAAGAGAGAGATGAGAGAAAGAAGAGAGAGACAGAGAGAGTAAAGAGAGGGCGAGAAAAGAGAGCAAGGAAAGAGAGAAGAGAGACAGAGAGAGAAGAGGAAAGGGATAAGAAACAGAGGAGAGAATAAGGAAAGGGGGGATAGGTTGTGAGGAGAAAGGTGTGAGAGACGGAGAAAGACAGAGAGAAGAGAGAAAAAGGGAGAGAAGGAGAGAAAAAAGAGAGAAAGAAGAAAGAGAAAAATGAGAAAAGAGAAATGAGAGAAAGAAAGAGAGACAGAGAGAGATAAAGAGAGAGAGAGAAAGAGAGAAGAGAGAAAGGAATGAGAGAAGGAGGGAAAAAAAAAAAGAGGGGAGAGAAGAGAGAGGGATAGGTCGTGAGGGGGAAAGGTGTGAGAGAGACAGGACAGAGAGAGAGAGAAAGAAAGAAAAAAGGAGAAAGAGAGAGAGAAAAAAGAGAGAAGGAAGAAGGAGAAAAAAGGAGAGAGAGAGAGAGAAGAAGAGAGAGAAGAGAGGATAAAGAGGGGGAGAAAGAGCAAGAAGAAAGAAGAGGAGAGAGAAAGGATGAAGAAGGAGGAAAAGAATAAACAGAGGAGAGAAGGGATAGGGTCGTGAGGAGAAGGGTGAGAGAGGGAGAGAAAGAGAGGAGAGAAAGAGAAAGCAAGAGAGAAAAGGCTGAGGAAGGAGAGAAAAAAGAAGAGAAAATCCGAGGGAGAAAGAGGAGAAAGAAAGAGAAAAAGAAGAAAAAAGAGGGGGAGAGAAAGGGAGAGAAGGAGAGGAGAAAAGAAAGAAAAGAAACAGAGGAGAAAGAGGAGAGGATATGAATGTGAGAGGGAGAAAGGCATGAGAGAGGGACGAGAGAGGAGAGAGACAGAGAAGAGGAGAAACAAATGAGAGAGAGAGAGAAAGAGAAAGCGAGAGAGGGTTAATGGAGAGAGAGAGATATATAAAGAAACAAGGATTTTCGGAGCTGCAAAATAATAACAAGACAACTTTTTGGGTAAACTAATGTTGAGAAAACACTGTTATAATCTGGTTAAAAGGTCAGAAAGAGAATTTTACACAATAGGTTCACTTTAAAGGTTCATACACACATTTTGATCCATGTTATAATTACCTCATCAAAAACAAATCCAGTGTGTTTAGAGCAGCGTAATAAGGTCTGAATATTTTAGCACAATATAAAAAAGAACATTTGTGATATTTATATTTATTTATTTTTCCAGTTAGCTCAATTGAAACAGTTTCTCATTTACAATAACGGCCTGGCTAATTGAAGATACTGTATTATTTCAGTTGCAGGTGTGATTCTAATTCATGTTTTAGTTTCGGCAGAGCCTCCACAGTCCTAACCTGACCAGCCACATGGATTATCTCGCGATATTGTGAATTGGCTCAGTGCAGTTGACTTGCTTCATTCAAATAGTACATCCTGTACACACAAGCACTTCCTGTTCAATGCTTTTCCAATGAGGTTTTCACTACATCAGTTAAAACGAATAAACACTCTGTAGATCAGACAGTTGTGGTGAATGTTACAGAAAACATGTTAAAGACTTTACATATCAGAGGTATATTTCACCAGAGACACTGTGTGTTTAAAAAGAGACGTGTTTGTGTCTAAATGCTAACGCTAACAGGAAATGGTCGTGTGTACAGAAGTTGGCTATTTTGAACAAACACAAACTAACCGAAGTTCCGTGCACACAGCCAATTAACAAACTCGAGATCATCCATCTGACCTTCCAGCAGCTCGATAGGCTTGGAGTCCGACACAGCGGTTAACGGTCCAATCACATCGCAGTGGGGGGTTGAGAGGGGGGTTGATTGCAATGACGACAGGAAGTACGGCTTGAATTAAACAAACAGATTGCAGCTTCCTGTGGATGTTATTGTGATATTTGTGGATATGATTTGTTTTTAATGTTTTTTGGTATTGTTTATGGGTCTATGTAATTATTGGTATTGAATGTTTGATGGGTTGGTTTGTGGTTGGGGTGGTTTATTTATGTTGTGTGCTGATGTGATGTTATGTTATTAATTTAATCGGGTGTGGTGTGATGGTAGTTATTGTTGGGTGGAATATTCTGTATATGTTTGAATTTGGGGTATTGTAAATTTGTTTTAAATGTTATTGTGTTGTGATTTGTTTACTGTATTTTTATTTATATTATTTTTTGATGTTTGATATGTTTTTGTTTTTGGGTTGTTGATGGATTGTAAAGTGGGTGTTATATTGGGTTGGTATTATGGGTTTTTATATTGGGGTTGGTATGTGATTATGTGTTATTTTTGTTTTGCTGTGTGGGTATGGATAAGTTTTTGGTGGTGTTTATTATGTTTTGTGTTTTGTGTTTGTGTTTCTGCTGGAGCTATTTTTTTTTTGTGGAAGAAGACAGAGAGGTTTGTGTGACACTTGTTCTGTCCCAGAGAGCTGTAGGGGGAGCACTACTGCTGAAGTTGTTAAATGGTGAAAATATTTTTATTTTATTTAGCACCTTTTACAGATAGGAATCATAAAGTGCTTTACAAAGTAACACACCCTCCCCAGTCTCACTCAGCAGCAGCAGCCCTGGCACCTCAACCTCCGACCAGCACCAAGCGTTCCATAACCTGCATGGTATTGGTTGGTGGGAAAGTGGAGTGCTCGGAGGATACTCACACAGACACGGGAGAAGCATGCAACTCCACACAAAAAGCCCTGGGTCGTTCAGGATTTGAACCCACGATCTTCTTGCTGTGAGGTGAGAGTTGCAGTAATTCAAGAAGTGCTTCACTATGTTTAATCTCTGCACACCTCTGGAATCATTTGTAGGCTTGAAGTTGTCAAAACTTGAAGCCACACTTTGTGCCTTATTCATTTTCAGTTTCAAAGAACATTTTGAATCAGGACAGTCCCACTAACATAGAATTTCTTTTGTTGAAGAGCATGATTTTACAGTGCGTGCAGACTATTAGGTACTCTAAGTTTTTGTTTTTTCCTAATTTATGTGGTCACTTTGTTTATTAGGAATGAGACGATTCACTTGAGTCACGATTCGATTCAGTTTTTCATTTTGCAGCCACGATTTTCAATTTTCTCCAGTTTTGTTAGAGTATCTGTAATGCCCTAAATGACAAAATAACCATCATAAATTGCATTTAAAACAAAGCCACTGTTAGTACTCAGAACTTGTATTTTTATGAACGTTTGAACAGTAAACAGTCATATTTAGAGCAGAGGTGTCAAACTGACGGCCCGGGGGCCAAATGCAGCCCTCAAGATGATTTCATGTGGCCTCGGAATAATTTCTGATTATTGTTGATAGTGGACACCTGATAAAAGCATGCAAAATTTGTACTAAATGTACCAGAATGCACTGCAGCCTAGTGCTGATGAGAGGAACCACATAGACCAGAATGGATAACATGGAAATACATATAAAGGCCTACATTGTTGAGATTTTGTATTTTTTTTTTTTTTGACAGGCACAATACAAATAAACATTGCTACTAGCAAGTAGCGATGTCCATGTACATAAGGCTTCTAGCCATTGGCTAATTTACAGCCCCCATTCCTGGTTAGGCTTTTAAGGTTAGTATTTACAGAAAGTTAGTAAAGACATGAATAAGAACAGGACATTTAGATATGTATAAATAAGAAGACGTCTCTATCAACTGTACATCCCAGTTTAGTGTTCACACTGTTTGCTTTCCTTAAGCCAGCATTTGAGCTTGTGGAGAAAAGTCTGATAGTGACTTAAACTCCAAAGGCAAAGAGTTCCATAAATGTGAAGCTATAAAACCTCTGAAATGCACAGGAATGCAGCAATGTTTAGGAATTACATTACGTTGCAACATAATATCTTATAATATATTGCGGTAGCAGAGTGGTTAGAGCTCTGGCTTCCCAATAAGGAGGTCGTGGGTTCGACTCCGGGTCGGACCATGTCAACATCTCACTATCTCTCTGGGTGGAGTTTGCATGTTCTCCCCGTGTCACGTGGGTTTTCTCTGGTTTCCTCCCACCTCCAAAAACATGCATGTTTAGTTTAATTGGGCATCACTGTAAATTTCCCTTAGTGAATGAATGAGAGAGTGAATGGTTGTCTGGCTAACCTGCGACCAGTTGGCCACTGTCCAGGGTGTTCCCCGCCTAAGGCCAAAGTCACTGGGATAGGCTCCAGTCACCCGTGACCCCTAACGGGATTAAGCGGTAGTGAATGAATAATATATTGCAACATAAATATGTTATATAGCTTTATAAAGAACTGTTGTCACACTGTAATATAACTCAGAAGGAAGTATGTTTTAAAACGCGGCCTACAACTAACTCTGACTCTGATCAGTTTGGCCCCAGCTCCATTTGAGTTTGACACCTCTGAGTTAGAGGTCCACCATCAGTTGTTAACGCAACATAATAATGCACATTTAGTAATATTAATAAAATACTCATCCAGTCATTCAATGAAGATTCATTTATACAGTTTCTTTACAACATAAAGCAAGGAAATAATGCTAATGAGTCTGATAAATAACTTTAAAACAGTCAGCAGTATTCAAATCATTAAAAAGAACTGTCAAACTAATAAATTAAAACCTGATTGTTCAGACGACACACGTAAGCTTCGAAGTTTGCTGTTTTTATGCAGTGAAAGAAATACTACGCAGCTTCATAAACTGCAGCTTTAGCGATTCGCTAAACGTGCCAATTCAAATTGCGATTCATTTAGATTAATGCCGCAGCCCCATTTTAAAGCGTGCACAGTGGAACACATGGAAAAGCCTTGTTCCATGTGCTGCTCAGGGGAAAGTATAGACTCTTATGTAATCATCCTTTTGAGTTATTTAGTGATATTTCTATTTAAAACGCAGCACTTCATAGAAAAGGCTCAGGACATGAATTATTTAAACTTGTACCATCACGATGTTGAAAAAACGCTCCGGGCAGATGTGTTATTTTTAGTCTGTCAATAAAGATCGGGTTCTTTTGCTGCATAAATTATCTAAAGAAATAATTGGTCAGGATTGTTTTTGTGGTTCAGTAATGAGATGTTCTTATTACCCACAGTCTTTGAACGTGACGTTTAAAGCTGCTCTGTGGAGACTCACCTCCTCGTCTCCATGTTGATGCGTTGTTTTACCTAAAATGTCCAACAGTTATAATGCATTAGTCAGTTAGAGTATGTGTGTCTTTATTGGTCACAAATTACTTGTTTCTCTGAGTGAAGTCATCTCTCCATAGAGCTGACTTGTTATTGCTTCTTGTTTGTCTCCATGGAGATAAGTTAAGCACAGCGGCAGAAGTTGCACTTTTTAGAGCAAACAGGGCCGGCCCTAGGCATAGGCGAACTAGGCGGTTGCCTAGGGCGCCATCTGGTGGTGAGGGCGCCAATTGCACCCCTAATATGAAAATCAAATTCTACCACTCATAAGCTATTTGCCAGTTTTTATTTTGTGTCATTAAGACACATATTCATTGAGTTATGACACAAACAGCTGGGGCCACATTACAATTTGGGGCCCCAAACAATTTGTATCTTGGTGAGGATATATACTACATAATATAATATAACTTTACTAATGCAAAAGATACTTTAATTGGTCAAAATACTCCAGATTATAGGAAATTGCATCTATTTTCTTCAATAAATAAATAAAATACAATAAATAAAAAAATCAAACATGACCTTGCATTCAACACTAATAGATATAATAGACCTATACAGAATTAAACTCAGAAAAAAAAGTTGAATATAGTGGTGGTGGGGCGGGGCGCTGGGGTCTAAATGGAATCTTGCCTAGGGCGCCAAAAGGGCTAGGGCCGGCCCTGAGAGCAAAACACGCAAAACAAGCGTTTTCAGCTAAACCATGAGGCAAGCGGACTGATTTCTGTCGTATGAATCTTTGCTAAACAAGATAGTCGATGTTGTATTTTTTTTTTCAAACTGATACATTCACAAGTAGAAAATATAATAGAAACTCCATCACTTGCCAATGTGACCTGGACGCTCCCCACAGAACAACTCAGACTCTGCAGATCACTGTGAGTGTGGAAAAGCCCAAACAACTGATATGGCCGATATCACAGGTGGCAAGTAACTATTTTTACTCAATTGCTGGGTTTCACTCACGTGACCTCGGGGACGCGCGAACTCGAGATTGGGGGAAAGGAGTGCTTTGCTCCCATTCAAAACACAGCACAGTGAACGACAAAGAGTACTTCAAAGCCTTAAATGGATCAGCACAAACACGATATCAGGAAAAATGACTGTACATATCGGATATGACACTGCAGTTTGAAAAACACGGACTTTTCATACAATCTGAAGGATTTAAATCAGGTAATTACCTGCGATGAGGCAGATGTCCTTCTACACTGAGCCAAATGAAGCCTTCAAAAGACTCAAAGTTTACTATTATTTTGTTTCTGATCGGGTCAAACACTTAGGATCCAAGGAAGCTCTAAATGGCAGTCGTCTCGTTTTTTCTTGGGTGAGTAGCATCTTAATACGAACGCAGAAAAACTTTCTCTCGATTGGACAGGTTAGCACAACCAGAGACCGCACAGAATTAGGGCTGTTGAATGGGTACAGTGAGTGAAACACATAGACAGTACATATATATAAGGAGGAGCCCTATTTTTGTTTATTAATCTGGACTATGCCTTCATAAAAGAGTGATATGTTGTTGTGAGGAACTATTTTGTGGCGTAGTAATACCGCTGTGATAAGGTCACATACAGTTAAATGGCTGTTTCGAGGCAGTTCTGTACGAATTCTAACTAAACATAAACTGTTGATCTGAAGCACTATCACTTTCTTGTTGAGTCTTCTTACATTCACGACTTTGACACTTCAGTAACATTCCACAACAGACAAGTAAATACTGTTACACACACGTATTACACGCTCTATGGTGAGACGCAGTTCTAAACGCGGCTAATTATTAACTATTTAAAAAATCTCACAACGTTTCTAAACTCAAAATGTCTTTTAACGAGGCTCTTACCTCCTAAATGTGGTCGATGGTTTGTACCAGCTGACACTCTCTGAATTATTCTTAACTTTAATTTATTTCGGGTTAATGCTAACGTCTATGGGAAAATACATGGGACTCCGCGGCTCCGGTAACTTCCTGACCCCAATTGCATTTCGCGCTGTTTTCGTGACGTCATCTGAAACCCAGCAATACTGTACTTAAATAGTTTTTGGGGTTTTTTGAGTATTTGTACTTTACTTGAGTATAAAATAATTTGGTGACTTTTTACTTTTACCTCTTACATTTTTAAAGAAATAACCGTGCTTTCTACTCCCTACATTTGAAAACCTACCACATATCACTAAAACCAGTGCAGAGCTGCTGTGTATCAGGACTTTGTGAACAAGTTAACCAGAAAAATCACCAAAAACGGAATCGTTTTTAACTATTATGCCTTTATCACATGATAAATGTCAGACTCATAACAAGTAATTAACTGTAAAGCCCATCTTGCACTCACACGCATTACAGACCAACTGCAAGCAAATGTGTTTTGGTTAAAATGTCTTAAAATTTGGATTTTAATTTTCATAGTTTGGTATTTGTTTCTGATTAAAATAGTTAAACATGACCTTATAATAATTGAACTTGTTTCTAGGGCGGTGCATGGTGGCAGAGTGGTTAGAGCTCTGGCGTCTCAATAAGGAGGTCGTGGGTTCAACTCCCAGGTCGGACCATATCAACATCTCACGATCTCTCTGGGTGGAGTTTGCATGTTCTCCCCGTGTCACTGTGGGTTTTCTGAAGGTACTTCAGTTTCCTCCCAACTCTAAAATCATGCATGTTTCGAGTGAGTTTGTGAGTGAATGAGAGTGAATGGTTGTTTGTCTAACCCTGCGACGAGTTGGCCACTGTCCAGGGTGTTTCCCTGCCTAAAGCTCAAAGCTACTGGGATTGGCTCCAGTCACCCGTGACCCCAACGGGATTAAGCTGTAAAAAAATGAATGACTTAATTAATTTGTTTCTAGTGTTTTAATAAAGTAGTTGACTTCAAGCCACTGTATGAAGCACTTTGGAAGACATGAGTCTGTAAATGTGTTGTTATAGAAATATAATTCATTCTTTCATTCAAATGATTTGCTAAAGACATTTATACTCACCATTTTGGCAAATTTGATTCAAGCTCAAATCTCCTGAAAACATCAGAAATGTCTTGAAAGAAGTGAAATATGCTACAATTTTTTAGCAATTTTATTCTTATCCGGTTAAACAACTAAAATTAAAGCAAATATTCTGAATTTCACTTGTTTAGACTAGATCAGAACTTTTGGCAGTGAGTGTACTTTTTACTTTACAATTAACTGTACTTTTACTTCAGTATTGAACGTCAGTGCTTTTGCCATCTTTGGCCTTTATACAAAAAAATGTAAATATCGGCTCCAAAATATTGACCGGCCGATATATTGGACTATCTTTACCAGATAAGCATGTTATTGGTTGTCAAGCTTTCGTTTCAATTGAAAATAGGACTTTTTTTTGATGAATTGCCCATCCCTAGTAGCAGAGCATTAAATAAAGTTTAAAGCAATACCTTAGAATCTTACCTCTGAAGTGTTAGCATAACCTCGAGGTAAGTTGCACAGAGCACCTGTCTGTTTTGCTTTTTTTGTCAATCAATAGATTAAAATAAGCTTTCAAACTGAGTTCCACCCATCCCCGCCCACTTGTCTGTATTTAAGTGGGATTATTGAAAAATTCCTATTTCATAGCAAAGCATGTGTGGTTTAAAACAGTTACATAACCACTTTACAACAATAAAAATGACACATTTAAAACCTGCTGCTTGTTACATTAAAATCTTACCACGAAGAGGCGGGGCTTATCAGTTCTGCTGTTTTACATCAATTTTGTGTTTTACAAAAAAATTAATTTGCATTTTTTTTTTTTAATCTCAAATACATAGAAAAACTTACAAGACCGTTGTGGTGAAGAAGGAGCTGAGTCAAAAGGCAAAGCTCTCGATTTACCGCTCAATCTACGTTCTAACCTCACATATGGACATTTTTTGGTTTTGGTTTTTTCGAATCGTCAGACTTTAGCGTTAAGACAGATAAACACATCTTTTTATAAACACACTTTAGTCACTTTACAAATGAGATATTCTCCTCATTTGTAAAGTATTTAACATGTTTTCAGAAAAAAAACACCAACAACTCACTGTTCACTGCCTGATCTTAATGTATTTTTTCATTTTAGACTGAGGTAGTGAAACCCCATAGAAATGAACTAAACAGCAAATGAATGCATTTTTGAAAATAAATAAGCCACCTGACTTCTGTGCGCAGAGCCAACTGGACTATGATTTATAACTCTCATTATTTCCTCTGATTTCCTTATAAAAAACAACTTTACAGCCATAAAACTATATGCAAAATATATAAGACTGGAACTATCAGACCAAAGTAAAAGATAAATAAAAAACAAAACATGATAAACTGTTATACAGGTTTTAACCATGAGCGAGTTAGGAAGTAGTTTTAATAACCACAAATTAAAAACCAAAACAACTTCTCCGCAGCTGCATACATTAATGTGTTTACACTATAAGAAATAAAAAACAGTTTGACTTAAAAATGTAAGTTGAATTTCTGCCGTAAAGTTGATTAAACTAATGTATGTGAGTTGTCTGACATTCTCTCTGACATTCATTCTTTCTCTCTTTTTTCTAATTTCTCGTCCTCTCTCCTCCTTTTGCTCTTCGTTCACTCTCTCTCTTCTCTCTTTCCTTCTCAGTTTCTCCTCTCTCTTTGACACTCTCTTCACCCTTTCTCTCTTTCTCTCCTGTCTCTCTCTCCCTCTCTTGTTTTATCTCTCCTGTCTGTCTTTCTCTCCTGTTTCTCTCTTTCTCTCTCTGTTTATCTCCTCTTTCTCTCCCTCTCTTTCTTCTTTGTCCTCTCTCGTTCTTTCTCTTCATTTCTCTTTCTCTCCTTTCTCTCACTCTCCCTCTCTCCTGTCTCTCCTTTCTCTCTCTTCTCTCTCTCTCTCTCTCTCTCTCTCTCCTCCTGTCTTCCTTTCTCTCTCTCTCTCTTTCCTTTGCTCAGTTTCTCTTCTCTCTCTTTGACAGTCTCTTCAACCTTTCTCTTTCTCTCCATCTCGCTTTCTCGCGCTCTCCTCTCTCTTTCCTTCCTGCCTGTCTCTCTCCCTCTCTCGTTTTTCTCTCCTGTCTCTCTTTCTCTCCTGTTTCTCTCCTGTTTCTTTCTCTCACTCTTTCTCTCCATCTTTCTCTTGCTCTTTCCTGTTTCTCTATCTTTCTCTCCATCTCTCTTTCTCTCCTTCTCTTTCTCTTTCTTTCTCTCCTCTCTCTCTCTCTTTCTCTCCTGTCCCACTCTCTCGCTCTTTCTCTCCATCTCTCTCCCCTTTGTCTCTCTCTTTCTCACTCTCCCTCTCTCCCTTTCTCTCTCTCTCCCTCTCTCCTGTCTCTCCCTTTCTCTCTCTCTATCTTTCCCTTGCTCAGTTTCTCTTCTCTCTCTTTGACAGTCTCTTCAACCTTTCGCTTTCTCTCCATCTCGCTTTCTCTCGCTTCCCTCTAACTTTCCTCCTGCCTGTCCTCTCCCTCTCTCGTTTTTCTCTCCTGTCTCTCTTTCTCTCCTGTTTCTCTCATCTTTCTCTCCATCTTTTCTTGCTCTTTCCTGTTTCTCTATCTTTCTCTCATCTCTCTTTTCTTCTCTCTCTCTCTTTCTCTCCTGTCTCACTTCTCTTCTTTCTCTCCATCTCTCTTCTCTGTCTTTCTCTTTCTCTCATGTCTCCTCTCCTCTTTCTATCCATCTCTCTCCTGTCTTTCTCTTTCTCTCCTCTCACTCTTTCTCTCCCTCTTCTTCTCTTCTATCTTTCTCTCTCTTTCTTTCTCTCTCTTTCTCTCTCTCTCTCTCTTTCTCTCCCTCTTCTGTTCTCTTCTCTCTCTCTCTCATCTTCTCTTTCTCTCCCTCTCTCTCTTCCATCTTTCTCTCTCTCTCTATCTCTTTCTTTCTCTCTTCTCTCTCTCTATCTCTTTCTCCCTCTTCCTGTTTCTCTTTCTCTCTCTCCTCTCACTCTCTCTCTTTCTCTCCTCTTCTCTCTCTTCCATCTTTCTCTCTCTCTCTATCTCTTTCTTTCTCTCTCTCTCTCTATCTCTTTCTCTCCCTCTCTCCTGTTTCTCTTTCTCTCTCTTCTCACTCTCTCTCTCTTTCTCTCCCTCTTCTCTCTCTTCTATCTTTCTCCTCTCTTTCTCTCTCTCTCTCTCTCTTTCACTTAAAAATCCAAGCGTAAATCTTTGACTCACATTGTCAAGTCATTACAACATAAAAATTAAGTCAGTTTAACTTTTTAGCCTTAAGATTTTCTTTCTTTTTTTTTTACACTGCAGTAGCAAAAGATGAACTAAAAAGAGAAGCCAAGTAGAAGTAGTCAGGGGGTGGATGGTGGTTGGATGGTTCGATCAGAGAGAGAGAGAGAGAGTGTTCATTCTGCAGTGTGCATTTCTTCACTATCCCTCTCTCTCTTTCTCTCCCTCCCTCCCTTTCTCTCTCTCTCTCTGTCAAAGCAGTGATCGCCGGTCGCCAGTGAGGATGACATCCGCGGATTCGCCCAACAGGCTCCCGATCCATCTCTGTGGCTGCGCGCGGTTCGCCAGGGAGACCCCACGGAACGACCAGGCTTTTTTTTTTTTCCCCCATGCGCTGCGTTTGAGGCTGGGCGAGCTTCTGTCTCTCGGGTAAGTCCGTTCTGCGCTTTACGTTGTCGAATCGTTACTGGGAGTGAGTTACGGCCGTGGAGATGAATGAGAGCTGTGTTTTTTTCGGGCGTAAATGAGGGTTCGGAGTGCGCCGTGACTGACTGGTGAATCCTAAGTAGGGGATTTGCACTTTGCTCACGCAGCAGCCCCCGAACCTTGTCTGTCAGGCGCTATTTTTGGTCACGACACTCGCTGCTCTGCCTTTGTTTGCCCCTGTGTTGTTGGTTTTTTTATCAATAAGCCTCTTGGAAGTTTAGAGTTAAAGCTGTGCAAATCATTGACATATTAGTATATTTAAAGTCATTTCTGCTCATTAGTTGATTAGATTAATTGCGTGTTCATTAGTGTTTTATGCGTAATTCAAAGTGGGGAGAAAAGTTGTTTGGCGAAGTTGACTCCCATGATTGTCAAGTAAATCTGAATAAACTATAGATCTTTATCGATGTGCAAATGCCACGATGCAATATTGTCACAATATTTATTTCACAATACAGTGTTAATTGCTATATTGTGAGAGGCAAGAGGTAGAATTGTAAAATATAATGAAAAAATGCCTTAAAAATGCCTGGACAAGCTTTTGTGCAAATCGTTATGGTCATATTAGGAATAATTTAGATATGGGCATTTAAAAACAATATGACAAGTTCTGGTATACATGTTTTTAGATAATTTTTTACCAGTGGTGTCAAACTCAAATGGACCTGTGACTTGGTCGAGGTCTACTTGTGATATATTCAAATATGGCACTTAGGCTGTATACAGCTTATACATGTCTACATTTAGTATTACATTACATCTGTGCCACCGACCGTTCTTTCAAGAAATTTGGACAAACTGTTTGCAATTTGCCACATTCTAGTGCATCTTAGAGGTTTTATAGTCACATCTGAGCAATAGAAGTGTATTGTCTTTGTGTCTGATGTTTCTGCTCTCATAATTTTTATGTTTAGAAGTGATTCCTAGAGCTGTTTCAATCTCTCATAGTTACGTACTTTTATCGGGGGTCCACAATCAAAAATAACCAGAAATCATCCCAGGAGCCGCATGAAATCATTTTGCGGGCCACATTTGGCCCCTGGGCCCCCAGTTTGACACCCCTGCTCTATACTATAGGATATTTCCCTGCCTAAGGCCCAAAGTAACTGGGATTGGCTCCAGTCAAAACAATACTCAACACTCGATCTCATAAAAGACAAGGTACATGTCTTTAATAGGCTCTGTGCACAGAATGTTTATTTTCAACCACTGTACAGCTATCTGTACAGTATTAAGAGTATTTCCTGTTCAATTCATTTCTATGAAGCTTTCAGTCTGTCAGTTTAAAATGTTTAATTATTGAAAACATGTTAAAGACTTGTGTTTATGTCTAAAAGCTAGTACAGAAGTACAGACGTGAACTATTTTGAACATAAACAAGCCAACTGAAGTTCCGTGCACTGAGCCTTTTCTGTAAAATCCACTTTTCAAGTTAAAACACTGTTTTTTCATCATTTGTTTATATAGTTGTATTTGGATGGATTCCTGCTTGTATTCAAGTAGCCACTTGTCAACATTATAAGCAAATCATTCTGTCTCTGCTGCTTGTTACAGTTACACTTACGATAAAGAAGCAGTTTATCAGGTCTGCTGCTATGAACTTGTTTTATAATACATACCGTATGTAGACAAACACAATAAATGCTACTGTCTTAAGAGCAAAAAAATGAAGAAATGGCACCAACAAGCATAACATGACTCTCTAAATGAGTATTGATATTTGCATATGCATATTGATTAGGGCTGTACTCCATGTATCAGTATTGATGTATATTGTGACAAACTTCTTGAGAATACGTGTATCAATACAGGGAGCTGTATCGTATACATAAACTCCTTATCCATTTGACACTTCTGAACCTGAGAGCTGCTTTAAGGCTGAAACTGTTCATAGGACACTTTATATATTAAGATCATGTAAAAATATATTTTTTTATTCTACCTAATCACAGTTACTGTTTTACATATTTCAGAACAAATCAGAAACATGTTGAAAACATTTTTACAATAATTTTCTTATAAATTGTTCTCATTTTGGTTAGTAAATACTTATATCTTTATGTATCATTTTGAGTGAATCGTATTGGGATAAACATTTATCGAATACCTATCCTATTGGAAGGCTCTTGGCAATTCCCAGGCCTAGTATTGATGCTTCGATAATGATTAGGACTGCGACAAGTTAGTTATTATTTTTTTTTTTTAAACAATATGTTTATTTTTAACAATGTATTACAATTACTATTAATTTACAGATTATTGTTGAAGAGAAACCCATCCCACCCACATAACTCTCCCCTCTCTCGTGTTTAACAAAATGTAACAAGTTAGTTAATTAATCGCAACTAATCAATTAGCAATAAGATGCTGATTTAACTCTTTCCGTCCTGTTCTGCTTTGACCCTCCTTCTCTGCCATGGTTTTTTTTTCTAATTTTAAGAAATATTAACACCTCCACAAACAACTTTGCGCAACTGAAATCATGACATATTGTACATCAAATGATCCTGCAAGTGTCACTTTCAATAAAAAAAAAAAAAAGAAGTTTACATGATTAATTAAAACAATAAGGATGTTGCGTCACAGAGAAAAGCCAGCACAGCACTTTTCTACTTTCTGATGCAGATTATACAGATTCAGTCTCTTTCATGGAGCAGAGATTATACTGAACCCTCCAAACATGAAGAAATCCAGTAGTTTTAGTTTACTCTGACACTTTTAGCTCACTCACAGAAGAAGAAGGATCGTCTCTTTTCTTCATTTTAAAGATAAATACCTGCCCTAAACTTACTCAACAATGTTTTTAGTCCGACATGTTTTGCCTGTTATCCGTTTGAAAAGATCGTTTTAAGTTTCTTGTGCTTCCTGTGTGCATGTAAACTAACTGCATCTTACAGTCTGATCCAAAGTGACAGCCCATGTAATTATCGTGGGACATTTGACGGCCTATCATGGCAGTGTTTTGGTCCTTGTCCCGTCTCTGATTCTACTGCATGAAATCGGCGTGGTTGAGTATAAGTCTCGGTTGGGAAAGTATTCAGCAAGATGGTCGGAGGGAAGTAGAATCTCTATGGTAACAGCAGGTTTTGCCAAGGCTAGAGGAGGAAGAGGTGAAGAGAGTCTGATGCGTCCCTCTCCGGCGCCTTTTTAGCGAGATTATAAATGACTTGAGTCTGCTGACTGGTGCTATGAAGCAGTTACAAGGCAGAATAATAATGAATGCTACTGGAGAGAGGCAGCGCAGCGGAGTTTAGACCGGTGCCTGCTGCGGAGTACACTATTTTTAAAGAGCGCTGCAATGAAAGGATTTATGAGAAAGAGATGTTGTGTTGAAGTGGAAAAACATTGGACAGATCAGTGTAATTGCAGGTATATAGGAATCTGTTGTATCGAAGCCAACGAAGCAGCTGCCGTGTGAGTCAATGCACTGAATGAGCCGATAAATAATCAATAAACAGTCCTCGGTGGAGATTTTCTTCCATTTAGCTCCCACTAATTGGTTGTGCTGGTTTGTTGGGCTTGTTGTTTAAAGGACACATATTTAGCAAAAGTTATGAGACCTTTTGTTTTTAAGTCCATGAATCATCCAGTGTTTTTTGAGCATTTCCTTAGCTTTAGCGTATCAAACTAAATTGATTTGATTATTTAGTCTGTTTTTTTTGTCCAATTCAGCCATAAAAGAATCTGACGTACAAGTAAGAAACTAGACCTGTGCACAGCCTCAGAGCTGTGAACTTCTCCGCACGTCAGGATCGCTCCCACACAAAACTCACATCACTCACAAGCTCGCTGTTCAGATTTGGTGCTGTCAATCAATGTCTGTTCACACACACTGGGCGTCTCCGGGCATCTCCCACTTTTGCGAGTCTGTTTGAGGTTCAGTTGTGGGCAAGTTAGTCTCTGAGCTTTTTAGTTCAATTTTTTCAGTTTTGTTATTATTTATATTAAAACAAATTACGTTAAACACAAAATAAACCATAATAAATACATTTATTACAAAGCCACTGTTGTTAGTGCTCAGAACAGTAAACAGACATATTAGTCTCCATTTTAGAGATCCATCAGTTGTTAACATAATGCACCTTCAGTCAGGTCTTGCATGTTCACATTTCTTCAAACATCGTGGCTGTTATTGTATTATTATTTGTATTATACAAAAAGTGTGTGCATAGGTCAGTGGCTGCATGAACAAAACAGATCAATTCTGGCCTTTCGATTCAAACATTGCAAATTTCGAACGATTTTCAAAGTTTTCGAACTCTTTCCATTAATTGTATTACTTTTTAAAAGTTCTAATGCATAAGTAAAAGTCCTTAGGGTTGTGTAAAAGACAAGAACTGTACAAATAATCATAGTGGTAGTCGGTGAACTCCTTCATTTGTCCAAGAGTGATCCAGAGTAGAAAGGCTTCAAAGAAAGTTGTCATCTGGACCGCGTTTTTCAAAGATCGAGACGTTTTTCGACTTTCATCTGACAGTCATTTTTGTAGTTGTCCTTAAAGCTCCAATACCTGAAGTTTTCTTTCTTGAAAATGTAAGCAAACAGAAATAATGAATTTTAAACTTCCTGTATCAGGCCACGTTTTGGTCACTTACCTGATACATTCTGATTCTCTGAAATGAGGCACAATGTGTTTTAAGCTTTTTTCACCGCTGTTAGGAGGAGACGTGCTGATATGATAACAGTTGTTAGCCCCAATGCTAACAACAATTTGTTGAACAAACAGGACATTATTAGTGTAGACAGGACAAAGCAGACCAATTTCTTCCTGAGTATTAACATCTGTACTGGGGGTAACTGATTTAAATTCTTATGTAAAAAATAGAGAATAGCCTTTAAGTTGGTTTATGACTAAATTTTAGTGATGCACCGATCCGATCTGATACTGGGATCAAATTTTGAGGCCAATCCATGAAACTTTTGCTTCTATCTTAGTATCTCTCTGATATATCATGGCTGTGGCTTTAATTGGACATAATAAGACTTGTTTACTGACTCAGAGCGTCTCATAATCTTTGAAATTTTATTCACATAAAGCTGTTATGTTGTTATTTGCACAATAAGTAAATAACAGTTACATAACACTATTTGGCCCCATTTTCTAACAAGCTAAGTTAAATTTAAAGGAAAAAAATTATTTCTCAGCCCTTACACTGGGTTTGGAAATGAAGAAGATCGATTGGTGCACCCATTTTACAAATGTTGACAGATTTTTCCTAGGACCATGACCTCTGGGCCAAGTAGTAGCTTACTATGTTACCACATCTGACAACTAACATCCACAGCTCCTGATCTCAGTTTCAATAATAACAATGCAATTTATTTAGTTTTTATTGCTCTACAAAATGTACAAAACAGTGGAACCTGGAATATCCCATTGAACCAGGTCTAAACCAGGACCAAGCGAGTTTTAGCTGAATTAAATCAGGATTGGATAAGACCAAAAGTAAAATAAAAGTGTTCTTCCCAGCACTTACATTTAAAGCACCAACATCAGCATTTAACTGTTAGTATTCTGGTTTTAGTCTGGATCCTGTGCGGTCTAATCTTTTATAGAAAATGCAGAGAGCGGTTCACATTTCAGCTCAGCATATGTGATCTGTGGTGTGATCGTGATGTGTGACAGATAGACATATTCTCGAGTGTCCTCCTCCCCAAAGCCCCTCCAGGAGCCCACGCCGGTCCTACTCATCACTTTGCTTTGGAGATAATGACGGACCGAGACGCTGAAGTGGTAACGCGCTTTGAATTATCACCTACAGTGTCTGTCTTTTCTGCTCGACCCAAAAATGCTAACTTTGCAGCCATGCCACGCTGATTGGGACACATGAAAAAGAACAAATGTGGGTCAATCAACATCCAGCTGCTGACAGAGAACACAGCATCATGTATTATTATTTATTTTTTTTTTTTTTTTTTTTTATTTTTTCAACACTATGATAATTATATGGCTTTCATGTGTTGCTGTGGTTGATTTATTTGAAGCCGTCTGTTGCTTTCTGGGAAGAGGTGGAAATACTGTGAGGAAAATGGTTGTAATTATATATAATTATGTATGCATGGATTCAAATAGCAGTCGGACCAAAGGTCTGTTTCACGCTGCGGCTTGGACAGTTCTGGTTTAACTCAAAATTGTGAATCATCTCTTGTGTTTCATTCATTCCATTTGGGAAATTAGCTGAGCCAGAATAAAATGAATTAATATTTAAAAATCACAGAGTGGAGAACAGTTTCAGCTAGATAATAGCTGGCAGCCTGTTAACACCGTCACTGTGTTTGTTTTTTTTGTTTTTCGTTGCAAATTTAGTGCAAACTGGGCAAATATGCATGTTTCAGGGCAAAATATTCACAAATATTCTACACCTCACTGCAAAGGCCAGTGTCATTTATAGATTCTATGTGACATGAGCATTTTATCTGATCACAAACAGCTGCTGTCAATCCAAACACATCTACTCCCTTATCCCCTCCTTTCACCTTTTCACCCACAAATGTTTTTAAGCTGTGTTTGGGATAGGAATTTGGGGATAGTTTCACTTTAAATGTGAGATGCCTGATTATCAGGTCAAAATGATTTAAATTTAAAATTTCAGGACTTCCTCTTGTAAATCCTTCAACACAGGGTTAATATTGACATGTATTCCTTTTTGATAAGAGTTTAAAGCATAAAATCCTTTTTACTTTTTAGCCATTCTTATCACCACCACGACCAAACAACTGTCGTTTTCTCTCATTCTCTGTTTCACAATATTTTACCTCTTAATGTCACATTTCAGATGAATGTGTTTTACTCTAGATTGTTTTAATAGTTTGAACAATCAACTTTTGTTTCTTTGAAAACCTCATTTAAGACTGGGCAAACATTATTTTAAATTTTCTGATTGATTGATTTTTTTTATTTCTTCCAAAAACAATATTGGTTATTTATTTGGTAACGTTTAATAATAAGGGGACATGAATTCATTGATGATTATCATCATGAATTCATGATATGTTCATGAGGAATGAATGCATGAAAACATGATGTATTCATACATTAGTTCACTGTAAGTTATCAAGAACTATCATGAATTCACTATGAATTATCATGACTATCTTGACTGGTTTCATGAGTGATTTCATTCATTCAACCATTAATTCATCCAATGAACTAACAGGAAATCATGTTAATTAACATGACTTTTAAACTTACTATGAAAACAAGGAATTCACACAATCTAAAGATATTTGAACCAAATATAGTAACCTGTCGTGGCTTCTAGTTAGTGTTTGTACAGTCTTTGTTTTACCAAATTTGAAACTGTAAAAAAGGAAATAGGAATTTTCTAACTCCTCCCTTTGGCACTAGATAACATACAGACATTTTGTGGCGACTTATTCAGCGTTACACAAATGCGCGAGTCTGTGTTATGACTGTGGCGTTGCAGCTCGGGGGGCGGTGGCGGCGTGTTTGCAGCTCGTCTGGTTCTTTTCGGAGCTCGCTCGAGTCGTTTCGCAGCGTTACCTCCGGAGGCCAGTTTGGTTTCGCCTTTACGGCTTTGTCCCTCATGGTCTCTGCTCTTTGCGCTCTCGCGGGCCCGCGGGATGGTTTGGATCCAGCGCTGTCCGTCTCCTCCGCTGGGCTGTGTAGCAGCGGTTCGTCCGGGAGCAGATTCCGTGTGAAACAAGTGCTGCAGGCGTTTGATGATGACGCAGCGTGGATAACCAGCGTAATAAACGCGCATTTAATGAAACATTTATGTGAAAAATAAACGACTAAGAATGCCGTTTGTCTGTATGGTTTATGTTTCGCCATATATCTAAATAAATCGATTCTTTGGGCTTAGATTCGAAGCGATTCAAAGTTACATCAATGTGTGGTCTGGATTAAGGCCAACTAGTAGAACGCCGATCGATGCAGTGGATCGTAAGGGCTGTGTATCGATACTTCGAATATTTAGGTGAATCGTTACACCCCTAGTTACAACAGGTTTTTCCAGACACAAAAATGAAGCAGACTTACTACCCATCTACCAATCCAATCTACCAATCTCAGCTGCCTTGACAATCTTTGAGAAAATGTTTTTTTTTTGTTTCTTGTCCAGCATAAGTTGCGTTGGTTGTGATTTTAACACCCCTTCAGTGACTATTCCTAACATTGCAACATTAAGCATTGTGGCTTCACAAACACTGGGAAAAGCCAGTGCCCAGTGTAATGTGTGGGAGGGCCTGGCTTTTAATAGAAAAGTAACAGAAAGATCTCATTTTGCCTTCTTATTTTGGTTTCTGGAGGATGGTTTGAAGCCAAAGTTTAAAAAAGATTCCCACTTTTATATGAACTCTCTTCTGAAGTCTATATTTGATTAGGACAAGATTAAGATCCAAGCTGATATAACAACTACTCAATAGTACTATGTGAGTACTTGTAGTGTTTCAAAGAATTTAAGGAATCAAATTAGTTAAAATTAGCAGAGGTGGGAGACTCAAGTCATATCGAGTCAGACTCGAGTCACTTTTCATGACTTGTGACTTACTTGCCCCATGATCTCCAAAGACTTGACTTGTGACTTGAAAATTAATGACTTGAGACTTGACCTGTGACTTGAACATTAGTGACTTGAGACTTCACTTGACTTGTGACTTGAAAATTAGTGACTTGAGACTGACTTGTGACTTGAACATTAGTGACTTCAGACTTGACTTGTGACTTGAACATTAATGACTTGAGACTTGTGACTTGAACATTAGTGACTTGAGACTTGACTTGGCTTGTAACTTGAACATTAGTGACTTAAGACTTGATTTGTGACTTTAACATTAGTGACTTGAGACTTGACTTGTAACTTGAACATTAGTGACTTGATACTTGACTTGACTTGTGACTTGAACATTAGAGACTTGACTTGTAACTTGAACATTGGTGACTTGACTTGTAACTTGAACATTGGTGACTTGAGACTTGACTTGTGACTTGAACATTAGAGACTTGACTTGACTTGTAACTTGAACATTCGTGACTTGAGACTTGACTTGACTTTTGACTTGAACATTAGAGACTTGACTTGTGACTTGAACATTAGAGACTTGACTTGTAACTTGAACATTGGTGACTTGAGACTTGACTTGTGACTTGAACATTCGTGACTTGAGACTTGACATGACTTGTGACTTGAACATTAGTGACTTGAAATTTGACTTGACTTGTGAGTTGAACATTAGAGACTTGAGACTTGACTTAACTTGTGACTTGAACATTAGTGACTTGAGACTTGACTTGTGACTTGAACATTAGTGACCTGGGACTTGACTTGTGACTTGAACATTAGAGACTTGACTTGTAACTTGAACATTCGTGACTTGAGACTTGACATGACTTGTGACTTGAATATTAGTGACTTGAGACTTGACTTGACTTGTGAGTTGAACGTTAGTGACCTGGGACTTGACTTGACTTGTGACTTGAACATTAGTGACTTAAGGCTTGACTTGACTTGTGACTTGAACATTAGTGACTTAAGACTTCACTTGTCCTCAGATGTATTTTTTTCTTCCACAAGCTCACTGTTGAATGTTTGGGTTGAGTCTGTCAGGTACAACATAATGCCTGTCTTGATCATTTTTTTTTTTTACATAGAACAAACGTATACAACTTCTTTTTCTTCCATTCATTATAAAACACTGTCCAACATCCACAAAGGAGCCATTTCTCTTAAATATTGTTTACAAATGTATTCACAAAAAACGTGATTGGATCCACAAAATTGAAAGATTTTGTAATTTGCAGTAATCAAAATTTTTGCAATTATTTTTTAATTTTCATTTCCTTGTGTCCCGTTGGGAAGTTTTACTCCTTTTTTTGTGCGGTTTTTAATTTTTAAATTGTCCACTTCTGCTACAGTTTTGGAGATATTTCAATAATTTCTTGTTACAAATTGTAGTTTGAGTCATATTTTCAAAACATCAACTTGCAATTTTGCTAAACCCAGAGTCATGTCATTTACAAATGTGCTGCCCTTATGTTCAGTTAGCGCCTTTTACTCTACCTTTTTTAACGACTGTGAAATTATAGTAAACAGTTTAGATTCACATTTTAGATGAAAAATGGGCCATTTTGTGTCACATTTTCACCTCCTCTGAGAATCTGCTTTTTTATAAGTTTGCAAAAAATAATAAAACGCTGAGGATTTTTTGTCAAATTTGGTATGTTTAGTCAGGACAGAAGTGGAATAACAGATTTAAGCAAAAAAGTTTGAAAAATAAACATTTTACTATCATTTTACAGCTGTCAAAAAAGTGGAGTACAAGGGCGCTAACAAAACTTTTTTCTAACGGGACACAAGGGTTTAATTCTATAATTTGAATCATTTGACCCCGCCCCCTTTCTCTTTTCTGCTGCAGCTTCTTCTGTAGCTCTGCTGACAGATGCACACAGAGAAGAAGTGTGTCTTTTGTAGATTTTACAAAGTTATAGATGCAATAGGGACTTGACTTGTGACATGAACAGTAGTGACTTGAGACTTGACTTGTGACTTAAACATTAGTGACTTGAGACTTGGCTTGACTTGTGATTGGAATATTAGAGATTTGACTTGACTTGTGATTGGAATATTAGAGACTTGAGACTTGACTTGTGACTTGAACATTAGAGACTTGAGACTTGACTTGTGACTTGAACAGTAGTGACTTGAGACTTGACTTGTGACTTAAACATTAGTGACTTGAGACTTGGCTTGACTTGTGATTGGAATATTAGAGACTTGAGACTTGACTTGACTTGTGATTGGAATATTAGAGACTTGAGACTTGACTTGTGACTTAAACATTAGTGACTTGAGACTTGGCTTGACTTGTGATTGGAATATTTGAGACTTGACTTGACTTGTGATTGGAATATTAGAGACTTGCGACTTGACTTGTGACTTGAACATTAGAGACTTGACTTGTAACTTGAACATTAGTGACTTGAGACTTGACTTGTGACTTGAACATTAGAGACTTGACTTTACTTGTAACTTGAACATTAGTGACTTGAGACGACTTGACTTGTGACTTGAACATTTGTGACTTGAGACTTGTGACTTGAACATTAGTGACTTGAGACTTGACTTGGCTTGTAACTTGAACATTAGTGACTTAAGACTTGATTTGTGACTTGAACATTAGTGACTTGAGACTTGACTTGTAACTTGAACATTAGTGACTTGATACTTGACTTGACTTGTGACTTGAACATTAGAGACTTGACTTGTAACTTGAACATTGGTGACTTGACTTGTAACTTGAACATTGGTGACTTGAGACTTGACTTGTGAGTTGAACATTAGAGACTTGACTTGACTTGTAACTTGAACATTCGTGACTTGAGACTTGACTTGACTTTTGACTTGAACATTAGAGACTTGACTTGTGACTTGAACATTAGAGACTTGACTTGTAACTTGAACATTGGTGACTTGAGACTTGACTTGTGACTTGAACATTCGTGACTTGAGACTTGACATGACTTGTGACTTGAACATTAGTGACTTGAAATTTGACTTGACTTGTGAGTTGAACATTAGAGACTTGAGACTTGACTTAACTTGTGACTTGAACATTAGTGACTTGAGACTTGACTTGTGACTTGAACATTAGTGACCTGGGACTTGACTTGTGACTTGAACATTAGAGACTTGACTTGTAACTTGAACATTCGTGACTTGAGACTTGACATGACTTGTGACTTGAATATTAGTGACTTGAGACTTGACTTGACTTGTGAGTTGAACGTTAGTGACCTGGGACTTGACTTGACTTGTGACTTGAACATTAGTGACTTAAGGCTTGACTTGACTTGTGACTTGAACATTAGTGACTTAAGACTTCACTTGTCCTCAGATGTATTTTTTTCTTCCACAAGCTCACTGTTGAATGTTTGGGTTGAGTCTGTCAGGTACAACATAATGCCTGTCTTGATCATTTTTTTTTTTTTTACATAGAACAAACGTATACAACTTCTTTTTCTTCCATTCATTATAAAACACTGTCCAACATCCACAAAGGAGCCATTTCTCTTAAATATTGTTTACAAATGTATTCACAAAAAACGTGATTGGATCCACAAAATTGAAAGATTTTGTAATTTGCAGTAATCAAAATTTTTGCAATTATTTTTTAATTTTCATTTCCTTGTGTCCCATTGGGAAGTTTTACTCCTTTTTTTGTGCGGTTTTTACTTTTTAAATTGTCCACTTCTGCTACAGTTTTGGAGATATTTCAATAATTTCTTGTTACAAATTGTAGTTTGAGTCATATTTTCAAACATCAACTTGCAATTTTGCTAAACCCAGAGTCATGTCATTTACAAATGTGCTGCCCTTATGTTCAGTTAGCGCCTTTTACTCTACCTTTTTTAACGGCTGTGAAATTATAGTAAGCAGTTTAGATTCACATTTTAGATGAAAAATGGGCCATTTTGTGTCACATTTTCACCTCCTCTGAGAATCTGTTTTTTTATAAGTTTGCAAAAAATAATAAAACACTGAGGATTTTTTGTCACATTTGGTATGTTTAGTCAGGACAGAAGTGGATTAACAGATTTAAGCAAAAAAGTTTGAAAAACAAACATTTTACTATCATTTTACAGCTGTCAAAAAAGTGGAGCACAAGGGCGCTAACAAAACTTTTTTCTAACGGGACACAAGGTTTAATTCTATAATTTGAATCATTTGACCCCGCCCCTTTCTCTTTTCTGCTGCAGCTTCTTCTGTTGCGCTGCTGACAGATGCACACAGAAAAGAAGTGTGTCTTTTGTAGATTTTACAAAGTTATAGATGCAATAGGGACTTGACTTGTGACATGAACAGTAGTGACTTGAGACTTGACTTGTGACTTAAACATTAGTGACTTGAGACTTGGCTTGACTTGTGATTGGAATATTAGAGATTTGACTTGACTTGTGATTGGAATATTAGAGACTTGAGACTTGACTTGTGACTTGAACATTAGAGACTTGAGACTTGACTTGTGACTTGAACAGTAGTGACTTGAGACTTGACTTGTGACTTAAACATTAGTGACTTGAGACTTGGCTTTACTTGTGATTGGAATATTAGAGACTTGAGACTTGACTTGACTTGTGATTGGAATATTAGAGACTTGAGACTTGACTTGTGACTTAAACATTAGTGACTTGAGACTTGGCTTGACTTGTGATTGGAATATTAGAGACTTGCGACTTGACTTGTGACTTGAACATTAGAGACTTGACTTGTAACTTGAACATTAGTGACTTGAGACGACTTGACTTGTGACTTGAACATTTGTGACTTGAGACTTGTGACTTGAACATTAGTGACTTGATACTTGACTTGACTTGTGACTTGAACATTATTGACTTGAGACTTGACTTGTGACATGAACATTAGTGACTTGAGACTTGACTTGTGACTTAAACATTAGAGACTTGAGACTTGACTTGTGACTTGAACATTAGAGACTTGAGACTTGACTTGTGACATGAACATTAGTGCCTTGAGACTTGACTTGTGACTTGAACATTAGAGACTTGAGACTTGACTTGTGACTTGAACATTAGTGACTTGAGACTTGACTTGTGACTTGAACATTCGTGCCATGCGCATTCGAGCAGAGAGTGATGTAATTATCACCATCAGTATTGTTCTGAACACTACCAATTAAACATTCTGACAGAGATGAGACTGTTTTCTGCTAGAATCCGTCTGCTATAAGTCTGTATGTGAAGGAGACATTTGCTCAAAAATATGCAACACAACCCTTTGATGACCATTCCCAAACAGAACAAAAATCTCACCAGATTGTTTTTTTTACGTGTGCGCACAATATCGTGACAATTTGATCTCATGAAATTTTGTCCCATCCCTAGCAGCGCTTTGATTGGTTCACTCTAGTTTCACTTTGCTTATCTGTAAAAGTATATTTTTATACAATCAAAAATTAATCTATGTGGATATTAACTGTGTGGTGAAGCATTTGTAAGCACAATGAAGTAGTTAGACAAATTTAAAATGAACTACTTCAGCTTTAACATTGCGTTGAACGTTAATTGCCGCTCTATAAACCACCTCAAAAGGGAGAGGTTTTACACGTTTGGATAAATACTTCGATGGTTCGGAATAGGAGCCTTTATCTATCTAGTGCTGGGAAATGTTAATAGTCCTGCGATGATCTTTTTATGCGAGCTTATTACGAGGCAATTTTCTCATTTTCAGTTAAATGCGGCTCCATCCTTAAAAACAGACTCTTCACTTTCTAATAGTCAGCTTCTAATAAAAAGATAAATAGACTATAAATTGTGATACAACCTGGCTTCAAAGATTTTTTTTTTTTTGGCATCTTACCTACTCCATATCTACCTTTCATATGTTGCGGTCACATCTTGGGAGTATCTGAGCTGTTTTTGTGGATAATTTGAGCCACTACAGCAGCGCTACCAACAGGTTTGTGATTCAGAGCGGCCCACGGTGCTACAGTAAACCCAGAAGAACCCCAATGTAGAGCAACACCATGACTGGGACACAACCTCTCTCCTCCTCCTCCTCTTCCTCCTCCGCAGCAGCAACAAATCTGACTCACCGACCAAATCATTATCCAACCAAACTAAATGACTACTCCGGTCACACAAGCCAATGTTCTAGCACTGTTTTATGTCTGGCAGCGCGTCAGGTGTTAAGACTGTTTACCGTTTCATTAAAAAAAGATTAGCAGAGTTGGTAGTGTCTCCAAAACTCGAAGAAGAAGCGGCACACAAAAGTCTTCTGTGTTTGTTTGTGCACATCTATCCAAAGTCAGAGGTAATTACTGCTAAACCCGAACATAAATATCTGATTAGAATAGCTGTAGGTTGTAGTCAACTAAAGAAATTCTTGGACAACTAAAGACATGTCCCATCGACGATTGATCGGCTAAAAAAAGGGCGTACCAAAGTTTTTGATTTTAGCATTTTCAGTCTTTTTTAACAGTGCAGAAGTTGCGGGGTTCAAGCTGAAACAGCAAATGTAGCAAAAACACTGTATTTATATCTAAAAGAGCAGATTTAGACCAATAATTTGGTCCCAAAATCTCCAGCTAAGTCCATTATTTTATTTTTGTTGGAGTACTATATAGAGCAGGGGGTCGGCAAACTAAGACACGCGTGCCAAGTTGGGCATGCAGAGGAATTTTGCTTGGCATGCAGTGCAGTGGTCAATAACAAAAGTGACTGTTTGGTTCATTTACGCATCATTTAAGCGCATCATAACTGCCACGCAGCTCGAGCAGATGATTGACAGCTGCTTGTAGTGACACTGTCCACGTTCATTCAGCCTCTCACTCTGTGCCAGCACCGTGACTTTCTGAACTTTCCCTTGGTTGGCGCAGGTTTGACATGGAGCAGTGCGCGCAGTGCTTTTGCTGCCCGGGTGAGCGTCTCTCGCAGGCGGAGGGAGAAGTGGAGTGCTGGCCATCGTGTTTGACTCCAGAGCTTCTTTATGTGACCCTGTTGTGATCCACGAGATCAAAATGTGACGTGATTTCTCTTTAAAGCCGTGAAGAATCACACTCGTGTAACAGTGTTGTGGCGTCAACGTACTTCTAACAACAGCCAAACTTTCTGTGGAGCCTTTTCAAACAAAACAAATGTCCAAATTGTGTCTGCAAACAAGTCTTATTGGCAAAATGTCAGAAAGCGACAGAGCATTAAACCACAAGTAAAACACGCAGGATTCACCTGCTCACCTAACTATTTGTATTATTATTAAGCTTAAACTAAAATTAAACACATAAGAGGTGTGTTTAATGAATACATTATGATAAATGCATTATTAGTAATAGGCCACATCTGTAACTTGCTGCTGAGGAAATGAGGCAGTAAAACAGCAGAATGAAGATTTACTTCAGCTTTATTGACTTTTCCTCTAATTTACTGTTTGTTCAAATATGTTTTACACCAGAAAAATAATCAAGTTTGTGTAATATTTTGTATTTATTTTGAGTGACTGTAAAATAAAAAACAATTTGGCAAATGAATGTAGGACAGGAAAAATACCACGTCAAGGACCTTTAAAAGTGGTGCCTGAAGCCAAAAAGTTTGCCGACCCCTGATATAGAGGGATTATGTTTTATTTGCGCACCCGACCTGTAGAAAAAGCCACCGCTCATAAACCAAGCTGGAGGTACAACTCAAGCTAAGACTGTTGTCAACTAACCACATGAGTTTATCCCTGTGCCAAAACAAAAGTTATGCTGCTCATTCAACATTTGTGAGTGAAATTCAACCCTACGACCCTTAAAAGTTATTCTCAGATATCATTTGCACTGTAACAAACAAAGAACAATGAACACTGTAATTTACTTCAGCTTTCATCAAATATTCTCGATCTTCCTGACCCGAGCTAAACTTTGAGAAGGTAACAGGCCCGGCATAAACAAGGCCCATTACCCTGATGTTTCCCTGCTGTTTGTATGAGCCCACAGTCATCTCCAGTTATGTGTGTCTGCTCAGAGGGAGGCTGTGATTAGAGAGGAGGGGCCGCGCTGCACGGACTGTTAGCTCACATCATTATGGGCCGCGAACCTGCACTTTTAGAGAAACGCAGCCACATCCGACACCCATCTGCTCTGGCATTCTCTCACTGGAGCACACCACCCATAACAAGACCTGCTTTTTTGAATGGAACTTAAAATCAGCACATTTTCACAGCTGCAGAACTTTATGCTTACTCTTAACTTAACACCATATCAACAATCTCCATGTAAAGTTAATTCTGACTCAACTTGAATCAGTGCTAAAAGTTCAGTCCCAAACCCCACTTTGAGATGTAGTTTATTGGTTGATTCCACTGCTCTTTTGTTTCTATTTTTGCATTGCTTTGTCAAATGTCTTTAAAGTTTAGCAAACACTATTTCTAATGTGAGCTTTCGACATTCCCTACTTTATTTTATTATGACACCAAAATCTCCTTTTGTCTTGTTTGTGTGGTGCCTTTAGTCCTTTAAACGATTAATCAATCATTGGAGTCTTAGTCGATCAATTATTTTCTTTAGTTGACCAATTGTTTTAAATAGATTATCACGATTTGTCCTGAACAGCTACGAAAAGAGGTGAATAAGCTGATTGATTGGTCAGGAGTGTCAAACATGTGGCCCAGGGACAAATGCAGCCTCTGAGACTATTATATGTGGCCCCAGGATAATTTTTGATTATTATTGTTGGTGGTCCTCAGTGTAAAAAGTGTAAAAGAGGAGCCATTGAAGTCAAAATGGAAAATAAGGCTTCTATTGATTAGATGTGACTATAAAACAAAAAATGCACTTGAATGCAGCAAATTGGGGATGCACCGATCCGATACTGGGATCGGATATCGGTGCCGATCCAGTAAATTTTGCTGGATCTGGTATTGACTCCATGATATCGGTTCAGCCGATATCACATTTGTGCCTTTAATTGGGCATAATGAGACAAATTTATTGGCTGGGGTCAATCAAGAATGTCTCATATTATTGGACATTTTATTCAGATTAAGTTGGTAAATTGTGGCTTGCACTTTAAATAACAGTTACATGACAATATATGACAAAATGTCTTATGTTTTCATAAGAAAGAGAAGCAATTTCAGTCCTTACACTGGTATCAATTGATATTGGGTATGGGTAGATAATTAAGGCCAAAGTATCAGAATCGGTATCGGAACTGAAAAAGCTGGATCGATGCATCCCTACAGCAAATTACATACAGTTTGTCTAAATGTCTTAGAAAAACACGCAATACAATACAATTAAAATGTATGTAATGTAAAGTAATGTGAAGTAATTCAATGTAAATGTGGTCACGTGATTTAATAAGCGTAATAAAGCCTAACTGTCATATATGAATGATCATAGATAGGCCTATACAGTATTTTTAAATGCGGGCCTTGACCAACTTGGACTCAGATCAGTTCGGCCTCAGCTCCATTTGAGTTTGACCCATGTGGTCTAACCTGTCTTTTAGATACAAATACACTGTTTCCTATGTATTATCTGTAAATGTGGTTTTTTTTTTACATTTTTAATCTTTTCAGTCACAGACTGATTTGCCACGCTCCCTTATTAGTAACTAACCGGTCATAGGACAAGTCTTTAATTTAGGGTTGCAACTAACAATTATTTTGGTAATCGATAGGTTGTTCAATTAGTTGTTCGATTATTCTTTCGATTAATTGATTAGTTGTTTAGAATGCAAAAGACGCTTGAATAACTTTTTTTTTTTTTTTGCAAATTTTGAGCTGAGGTAACATCACAAATGAATGTTCTAGATGTGCAAATTTACGGACAAACTAGTTTTTTACACCAAACACCAAAGTACACCATTTTTATTGCTTGTCATCATCATTTTTTCTTTATATTGTATACTAGTTGATACTAAGCTAGTTAAAATCTCTATTCTCATTTGAGAAAGTATTGCACTGTAAACCCAAATGTTCAAATAAATAAATAAATAGATCAAGTTGTGAATACTCAAGTTTTACAAAAAGTCCTACTAACTTAATTATGTTAAGTTGCTGTAACATGTTGTTCTTTTTGAGCAATTGTAATTAATTTTTTTTGATTAATGACAATTATTGTAGGTTTAGGTAAGTGTAATTTAAAAACATAGATGCTATTCAAATCATTAGAATTAATGAACAAGATGTGCTATGAATCATGGGTAATAACCAGAAAGTCACTTTCTCAGACATCTGACTCTGTCATGGTTTGTTCTCAAGAACTGCATTTTAATACATTGTGAATCATGATTGGTCGGTGCATACTGAATCATGATTGGTCAGTCACAAAATTTGTGAAAAGTTAGTTTTTTGGACTAATCTAGTACTTGTAGCATTACAGTAGTGATGAAAAGTAATTATTTATTCTCACTGTGACTGTTAAAGTAAAATGGAGTCAGTGAGACACATCAGAGCAGATGTACATTGGTTTTCATTGGTCATGTGTTGAACCATGACATAGGGTTAGTATGGCAGGAATAGACCTCCTCAGGGATATTAACACTATTATGGGGTACAGAACCCACTAATCTGGGAACAAGATTGTAGCTGAGCTATGATCTGGTGGGCTATTGCACTAACATAGCCATTTCCAGTTATCTCAAGTTTGTGCCAATACTTCTGATGCCTCATGCTCCATGGGCAAACTTTTGGAGTCAATGAGTCACACTAACGGATAATATCTGAGTGATACCAACTGTGACTTTTAAGTTCATCAAACTAAAATTTATGAGTTGTACTAACTGGTAATATTTAGTTACAATAATTGGGACTTTTAGGTTCAACAAACTAAAACCTTTCATTTAAACCAACTGGTAATATCCAAGTTACACTAATTGTGACTTTCAAGTTTATTAACTTAAAACATTTGAAGAAATAGAGTACCTCAAATTTTTTGAGTACTGCTAACTTGTTCGGGTTTACAGTGTAGTACTAAAAAACTAAAATACACAATTTGAGTTTTAGAACAAAACGCTAACTTGAAACAACCAAAAAACGACTATTACTTTGTGTTCGAGACATCAGCAGTTTTGAATCCATTCTATTATTGTCCTTGGTATTGACATTGAGTTTGAAATAATGCAATAGATATTTAAGTAATCGATTATTTCTATAATTGATTAGTTGCGATTAATCGGTTAACTTGTTGCAGGAGCCATCGTCATGTCTTCTTTGTTTCTTTCCATCACCGCATGAGGAAGGGCAAACTCTGTAAAGTGGTGTCTGTTCTTTGAGCCAAACGTGTCCAAACCTCCTGATGAGCCCTCACATGTACAAAGTGTTATTTTCACAGGTCACAGGTGAACAGTCTGTGTGCCAGAGAAGATCATCTGTTCTGCTGGACCACTCATGATCTCACACCTGCTCCCACAATGCATCGGGAAACTGCGGCTTCGAACCGTTGGTCGTGTTCAAGATACTGACTCCAAATGACTCCCACCACATGCGGCAATAGCTACTTTCATCTGAATAAGGAGTAGTCAGCTACTTGGGGGCAATTGGCCGTTCTGATGTGGTTTCAAGTGGATTGCAGTGTGTGGGTCATGGCAGTTTTATTCTGGTTCAGTAGTTTAAGCCAATGCTTTTAGGCCTTTTTCAGCTGTGACACTCATAAGAACAATCTAACAATCACCAAACACACAAGGTGAAGTCTTGTTTCTTGCGACTAATATTATCAAGACTTAGACTTTTATATTAGTTTTCCACATGGCTTAAAAAAAGGACACAATTAATTTTATGAATCTTATCTTCAGAAATAGAAAGCAAAATAAGATAAGATAAGATAAGATAAGATATCCTTTATTTGTCCCACAATGGGGAAATTCCAGTGTTGCAACGCACATTTTAAGAACAGCAGGGAGAATAGAAACATGCAATCAAATAAGATAATAGAAATAAAATAGACTTAAAATATATATAAAGATACAATAATTAAAAGACTATTATTTACAATAAATGTTTGCTATGGCACAGTGCAGGATATGACAGGATAAATAGATAAAGTGGCATCAGTATATAGTATATAGTATTATGTACAATATATGACTATGATTATGTACAACTGCAGCATATGAACAGAATAAATAACCAGTAATAAATATGAGGTAAAAGTATGACGATGTTTATGTACAGAGCAGCATTTAAGGAGGTGTAAATAGAGGTGAATAAATAATAGCAGATAAAGTGACGTGAGTGAGTTGTACCAGAGATGTTTCCATGGTAACACAGTATTGCACAAGATTAAATGTGATGATGTCCAGAGTTAACAGTGTTCGTTGTACAGTCTGACAGCAGCAGGAAGGAAGGACCTGCGGAACCGTTCCTTCACACAGCGAGGGTGAATCAGTCTATCACTGAAGCTGCTCTCCAGAGCAGACAGGGCGTCCTGCAGGGGGTGAGACTCATGGTCCAGCATAGATGTGAATCTAGCCAGGACCCTCCTGTCTCCCACCTCCCGCACTGAGTCCAGAGGACAGCCCAGGACGGAGCTGGACTTCTTGATGACCTTGTCCAGCTTCTTCCTCTCCCTCTCTGTGATGCTGCTGCTCCAGCAGACCACACCGTACAGGATGGCAGATGCCACCACCGAGTCGTAGAAGGTCCTCAGGAGTGGCCCCCTCACTCCAAAAGACCTGAGTCTTCTCAGAAGGTAGAGCCTGCTCTGGCCTTTCCTGTACAGTGCATCAGTGTTGTGAGTCCAGTCCAGTTTATTGTTCAGATGAACACCCAGGTACTTGTATGAGTCCACTCTCTCAATGTCCCTTCCCTGGATGTTCACTGGTGGCGGGGCAATGGAGTGGCGTCTGCGAAAGTCCACCACCATCTCCTTGGTCTTCCCAGCGTTAAGGAGAAGATGGTTCTGCTGACACCAGTCCACAAAGTCCTGTGTTAGTCCTCTGTACTCTGCATCGTCGTCGTCCGTGATGAGTCCGATGATAGCAGAGTCGTCAGAGAACTTCTGCAGGACGCAGCTGTCCGTGTTGTGTCTGAAGTCTGCAGTGTAGAGGGTGAAGAGAAAGGGCGCGAGGACGGTGCCCTGCGGCGCCCCCACACTGCAGGTCAGAAGGTCAGACACACAGTCTCGGGATCTCACAAACTGGGGCCTGTTTGTGAGGTAGTCCAGGATCCACTCTGCCAGGTCACAGTCCACACCGGCCGTCTCCAGCTTGTCCCTCAGGAGCAGGGGCTGGATGGTGTTGAAGGCACTGGAGAAGTCAAAAAATAGAATCCTCACAGCGCAGCCGGGCTTCTCCAGGTGGGACAGAGAGCGATGCAGCAGGAAGATGACGGCGTCCTCCACTCCGATGCCAGGTCGATACGCGAACTGCAGCGGATCCAATGCTGAGCTCACGGTGGAGCGAAGGTGGCCCAGGACCAGTCTCTCCAGTGTCTTCATCAGGTGGGATGTAAGAGCCACCGGCCTGAAGCTGCTGAGGTCTTTAGCGTGCGGTGTCTTAGGCACAGGTACCACGCAGGAGGTCTTCCAGAGCTGTGGTACCACCCTCAGCTTCAGGCTCATGTTGAAGACATGCTCCATAACTCCACACAGTTCATCTGCGCAGGACTTCAGGAGCCTGGGGCTGATGCAGTCTGGTCCAGCTGCCTTCCTGATTTTAATTTTCTTCAGCTCTCTCCTCACCTGGGCTGCTGTGACAGACAGAGCTGGGGCAGGGGGTGGTGCGGTGGGGGATGGGTAAGTCCATGTGTAGTGGTGAGCTGGGCTGAGGCAGAGGTGTGAAGAGTAGGTGTGGGCCTTTGTCCAGGCGTGGAGGAGAGGGCATGCAGCTGTGTGGGGGGAGGGGTGGGTCTTTGATCAAACCTCAGGAAGTGAGAGTTGAGTTCATTGACCCACTGCTGGTCCCCCTCCGTCTGGACAGGGGGGGGCTTAAAGCCAGATATGTGTTTTAGGCTCCTCCACACCCCTGCGATATTCTGGTTCTGCAGCTGCTGTTCCATTCTCCTCCGATACGCAGCCTTGGCCCGCCTGATCTTCCTCCTCAGCTTCTTCTGTGCAGTCCTCAGCCCTTCCTTGTTCCCTGACTTGAAAGCCCTCTTCTTCTCCTTCAGCAGGGCTTTAATGTCAGGGTTAATCCAGGGCTTGTTGTTTGAGAAGCACCGCACTGTCCGGGAGGGCACAGTGTTCTCAAAACAAAAGTTTATGTAGTCCGTGATGCACTCTGTCATGGCGTTGATGTCCTCACCGTGTGGGTCACAGAGCTCCGTCCAAACAGTAGTGTCAAAGCAGTCTCTTAAAGCCTCCTCGCTCTCAGGAGACCACCTCTTCACCACACGGGACACCACAGGCTGCCTGTGTACAATAGGTTGGTACACAGGCCTCAGGTGGACGATGTTGTGGTCAGCTCTACCCAGGGGAGGGAGGGGGGATGAAGAATAAGCCTCCTTGGCATTGACAAAAAATAAGTCCAGAGTTTTATTGTCTCTTGTAGGGCAGGTGACATACTGGGTAAATGTTGGCAGGACAGATGCAGGGGAAGAGTGGTTAAAGTCCCCAGAGATGAGAAAGAGGGCCTGTGGGTGCTGTGTTTGTAGGGTGCTGGTGCATGAGAGCAGCGTCTCACAGGCAGTCTCGGCGTTAGCAGAGGGGGGCACGTACACAGCTATCACAATAACATGTGTGAACTCCCGGGGCAGATAGTATGGCCTCACGCTAACAGCCAATAGTTCGATGTCCTTGTTACACCGCTGCTCTTTCACTACACAGTGTCCAGGTTTGCACCACTTTTCATTCACAAACACAGCCAGGCCCCCTCCCTTCTTCTTACCACTCTCAGCGGTCCTGTCCGCGCGCAGCAGATGAAAGTTATCCATTGCGATGGCGGAGTCGGGGGTGTGCGTCGTTAGCCATGTCTCCGTGAAAAGCATGAGGCTGGTGTCCCTGTACTCACGCTGGTACCGCGTCAGCGCCGCAAGCTCGTCCGTTTTGTTGGAGAGCGACCTCACGTTTCCCATGATGACGGAGGGGAGCACAGGTCTGAAGCGCCTCTTCTTTTCCCGGAGCTTACGTCCCGCGCGGCAGCCTCTCCGTGTCTTCTTCAGCAAATCCGCGGGGACACAGCAGCGCTCCGCAGCGCCAACAGCTGTTCCTTTGTGTAGACGAGGGAGGCTCGGGGTCCGACGCACATCTTCGTCGTGGTTTAGGTGATAAACCAGTCGTGAAAAGTTAAAACAAAGTTACGGCAAAGTGCGTCTTTGCTTCGTAACTTAACAAAAGTGTATTTACAAAAAAGTGCAAGCAAAAAGAAAAGTTAAGAGCAAAAAAAGTGGGAAAGTAAGAGAGAGCGTTGCAACCAGCTGCGGCTCTCACCAGCGCCGGAAGGATAGTAAAATGTGGAAATAAAAGCTCAATGACCAAGGTATTGTGGCAAAGTGGCTAACACTCTCATGTGACACCTCTTCAGGTGTTAGGTCATATCTTCAGCTGCCGTAGTCCTCTTCACATCCTGGAGTTCCTGAGCGCTGCACTGTAGCACTCACTGCTGCTGAGGACATGGCCTTGTCCAGTGGTGCCCTAAGTGGGGCCCGAAGGCCGAATTCGGTCCACCAGTGGATTTACTTTGGCCCGAGATTTATTCAGAATATTTGACTGATTGTCATGTTAGTTGAAGAGAGTCTTAAAGAAGACCTATTGTGATTTTTCTGTACATTTAGGAAGAAACTATGGCATGTGCAGATCAATAATTTACATTTTGTTCATTGCAAAACATAAAAATGATCTTAGACTTAGAAATAGAAACAGCTCCATTGACTTCCTGTTCAAAACGGCAGAACTGATAAGTATTCAATGTAAAATTTAATTTTTAAATTTTAATCTTTTTTTAAAGCCACAGATTTAAAAAATAAATTTTTTGTTGTTGAAAATAATCAACATAAACATTTTGAACCCTACATGTTTTGCACACCATCCTAATTTTTAAGATCGTAAATACAGATAATTGGGTGGACATGGGTGGAGATAGGTGGAAGGTGACGACAGGGATTTTGTGAGCACTGGAGCATCAGCTGCAAAACAACACAAGATTACTCAAACAAGCATGAATCAATCCAAATACAACTGTTCACAAAATACAATTACATTTGTATCTTATTGCAAATAAAATTGGCTTGTGGCCAGACCATTCAGAATGGCTCTTTGAGGAAAAATGAAATAATTTTGGCCCAATGAGGAAATAAGTGACATTGAAGAATGGGTCAAATGCAGAAGATAAATGTCAGTACGTGGACAATAAAGTGTACCTTAACCTTATAACCTTAAACACTTTTTGTTTTTCTTAATTAGACTTAATAAAACAAAGATGCTTTGATGTAATTTCTAGACCTCTACTTGCCTATTTCTCATCTTAAAAACCTACATAAATCTGTTTAATTTAAACTTTGTTGCAGTGTTTGCTTAGCCAGGCTAACGGCACCTAGTGCCTCCACTCCATTTCATTTCACTCCAGCAACTACCACGGAGTGAAATAACACCGGCTGATACATCAGGCTAGTGTTTGCTCAACAGTGAGTTAGTTATTTTCAACAACTTTCAACTAATGTCCTTGTACAATCTCGGTTCTGTAATGTGATTTTTAAACTGCATTTGCATCATCCTCATAGCAACAGTATTGTTTAGTGAGTTTAAACTCAGCCAGATATGTTGGCAGTCAGGAAGAAAAGGAATCCAAAAATCTTTAGAGACGCATCGCAAATTTGATCAAACTAGCCAAGATTTATTACCTCAAAGCACAACAATAAGAACAACAAAGAGCTATCAGCTAAATACATGTTTTCTTTTGTCCATTTTAAAAGCTTGAAGCAGTAGCAGTAGCTTACATAGAGGATACAACTGTTTTTAAATCCTTTTTTCAGATGATACGTATGGGTCACAATGGCCATTCTCCACTGAGAAATAACACAAGGGGAAACATCTGATTGCTCTTGATCGATTATGTTAAGACTGTAGAAAACTAGTCTGGATGTTAAATGGATTTAAGGGTGCACCGCACACTTTTTGACCAACATAAATGCATGTTTTTGTCATTTATATCTCTTTGTCACTCTAAACAAGTAATGCAAATCTGTGTTTGCTCTTGGACTGGGCTTGCAATGGCACAAACAGATTTAGCCTGGAGGAGGCCCCGCTCATGTGTGCTTTAAGAAAAAGGTTTCCTTTAGTTGATTTTTTTTTTCAGTTGTGATCTTCATTCACAAAGTCCCAAAGTATAATTTTAACTTTCTAAAACTACTGAGTTACACAGTGCACCTTTAAAGCTGAGGGACCTAACTTTTTTAGTTTAGTCAACTTTGTGCTTTCCACTGAAATGTATATAATAATACAAGCACTGGTTAGAAAAGTTAACCCACTGAGTACTGTATGAATTGAAACAAAATACTTTTAGTTCTCATCAAGAGCCAAAAGCAGCGCTCTGATTGGCTGTGAGAAGAGGTTTTCAAGCTTTATTTGCAGCCAAAAATAAATACATATGGATATTAACCATTTGTCGAAAGATTTATGACAGAGGTAGTCGAATTTAAAACGTAAACCCCATTTTAGACTGAGGTAGTGAAACCTCATAGATATGAACTAAACAGGAAATGAACATGCAGACAGGAAGTTAGCATTTTGAAAATAAATAAACTAACTGACTTGCACAGAGCCAATTTCAAGCATCTCAAAATGAGGTTTGTGTCGTATCTTTGACATCTTCTTAACTGTTACTAATTGTATTCCAGTGGTTTATGCGACGGAAATGTTGGACGACCTGATCTCAGTCGGCCTAAAAGAAACTAAAAATGTCAAAAGCCTTTCCCAGCAGCAGAACCGGAGCTGTTGTGGGGTTGAGAATTGCATTACTGTAGGCACGAGTGGGAGGTGATGCTTTAAATAGACTTTTTGAGCGTGTCGGTCTTTTTCTGCCTCTCTTTCTCCATCTCAAAAGACGCCAAATATATCCAGCGGTGGATAAGGAGGCAACACACGGCGGTTATTTATAGCATCGGCACGACGCGAGATGAGTACTGATCTGGACGAAAGCAAAAAAAAAACAACTGCAGCATCGCTTAGCAACAGATAGACAGCAGATATATCTCATGAAGTACTTGCATTATGTCAAGAGATATGGCCGATCTTAACTGTGTGAATTTGTTGTTTGCAGAAGCAGACATTTGTTTTCTTAGACTGAGCTGAAAAGTTAATTAATACTGTAATGAATACTTAAAAATGCGCAATATTCAGTCACATATTTGGTGGATTTATTGGCCAATGGTGTCTTGTTGACTAACGTTTATTTGTCAGTGGCATAAGAATGTATTTTGACAACCTTTGGAGATGGCTTTTGATTGAGAAATTGAGCAACAGTCCTGGCCACACACTACAGGACTTTCCAGTTGTGACTACACGACTGGACTGACAGTGACAACAGGATCACTCTATCAGCAGAACAATGAAGAATGCACAAAACAACAATGCAACTCAGTTTAGAAGAGTTTAGTGCTTGTTTTTTAATTAACTTAAAGGGGACCTTTTATGTAAAATCTACTTTTCTCTTTGTTATTTTACTCAAAGTTGTATTTGGATTGAGTCATGCATGTGTGAGTAATCTTGTAATATTGCTGACATTTAGAATGCATTTATGAGAATGTTATTTGTTTCTCAACGTGAGAGATGCACGAGCTGCCTTACAGCAGAAAGAGCTGCGGATGATTGACCAAGCTGTAGCAGCAACACTCGCCAGCGCCGTTGTCTATCTATCTATCTATCGAAGTTTAATATTGTTCTTGTGTAGAAATAATCAGGTCTGATAATTGACAAATTAGTTTGTTTTTATTTTAAAACTGTGCTGTGCTAATAGCAGGTGGGCATTGAAAAAATGTACCATGTTGGAGTGTCCTGACAGAGAAAACCTAGGCATTTGAACCCTGCTTGTGCTCTGCACTTTGGTCAGCCTTTGTGTTGCTTTTTCAGTGCATTTAAACAGTGTTGGAAGGAACTCTTTACATAAAAACATACAAACTAGTTAATCTATTATATTGCACTTTTCAGTAACTAAGCAGTGTAAATGAATTGCTTTTATATTTTATTGAAAGTGACACTTCAGGACCAAAACACCACTAAAATACTGCCTGTAACCTTAAAGATGAATAAATATTAGGAGGAAAATGTGTTGTAACATCACACAACATCACAAGTGTAAATGTAACAGGATTAGTGTTGTACAATGTCTTAACAAATGTGTAATTAGCTTAAAGTAACTGAAAGTAAGTAAATATACACAGTTACATTTTGCTACGACACATGCAGGTAGGTTGCATGTGTTAATTTAACACAAACTCTCAAACTGCACCCAGTCCGTATTTGGTCTGGCGTCGCGAGACTTTTCATTTCTTGAAAAGTAATGATTGACTCTCATGTGGCACTCCATCTGGTCCGGCGAGCCACGCGAGTGTGCTTTAGTCCACTGGTTCCCAACCTTTTCTGTCTTGAGGACCCCTAATCATGATCTCACACACAGAATACCCCTGATGCCATGTGTTTTTAGGGGTATTTTTTCTTCACTCATTTATTTTCATTCATAACCATTAGATTTTATTGTTTTAAAATATTCCATGTCAAAAATGGCCTCTTACCGTGTAAAAAGCGCTGAAAATAACACTTTTTACATTACAGTACTTGCCATTCTACCTTTCTTTTAAATCGGGAATCATCCCAAGTACCCCTGGCAAATGGTCGCGTACCCCCTGGGGTCCATGTACCCCTGGTTGGAAAACACTGCCCTAGTCTTCAGAGTCTTTTCCGTTGCAATCAGCTTTGCCCTTTTTGTTAAAGTTGTGAAAGCAAGACCCTGCAAACTGAAGTGCATTTGGTGGTTTTCAAATAAAATCATTATGCTACTAATAACATAAAAAGTTTAGACAAATACACAGACAATGTAAATAATTGTCCAGTGCTTATTCATTGTCTGGCGAAAAATCAAACAGGAAATGAACTGCGTGAAAAAAGTAGCCCAGTCTTCAAAGAAAACAGATACGAAAGCAAAAACATAAAACAAACCACGAATTTGAGTTGAAGCCACGTGGAGACATGTTCTTTGGGCAGTGTGAGCCCGGTGTAATCCTGCTAAAATCAGCCTCCACTAACAGACAAACACGAGCCCTCATTACAAGTGTTTTACATAAGGGTTTTGTGCAGCGGCCTGTGCCATTGTCTCACATGTTATGTTTCTGTCATCTCCCCTTTCACCGCAGATAAGAGACCGGAGCACTCTGCATTGTAAATAAGACCATCTTCTACGCAGCCGGAGCACTTGGAGAAATACTAAGCAGAGCAAGTTCACAGACCATGTCCCAGGTAAGACTTTGTACTGTCTGGATGGAACCTACTGTGATGAATAATAAATGTTCTGCTTTTCTCAGCCGGCTAAACTTGTGTGGAAGGATTTTTTTTTTTTGCTTATAAATCCACTGTATGACAAGACACTTTTTATCTTGTAGTTATTCTATCAAGACATCTGTATTCTACTTATGTTAATAGATATTTTTATTGCCATCCTGTGAACATTCGAAGCAAAATAAAATCTTTGGACCATCCTCCGGAAAAGTTTCTAAAGAGGTCTACACTTTTCACACCACAAACACAATTTAGGTTTTAAATATGACAACTTCCTCTCATAAATTCCTTGACACATGGTAATATAGACATTAGGGCCCGATCGATATATTGGTTGGCCGATACTTTCGGTGGATATAAGTACTCACAACTTTATCAGTTGTCGGCCAAAATACCGCCGATATTTTGGACATGTTGTACCTCGTTTAAAGCTTAGATCTTCCAGAATACAACCATTCTATTCAATCAGCAATCAGATTAATATTTAGCGCGGTTATTAAATGTACTTGTGGAGTTGTTTTACGTCGGACTGCACCTGAACGCAGCACCAGGCTGACGCTCTGCATTACTAGTGCGCTCTGAGGCAGCGCTGGATTTAAATGCTCTCAACTCCGCTACTAACTCAAGAAAAGGAAATTACTTCATCACGGATGACGCCTGTAACAACAGAAAGGACTTTTATTTCATCAAAGTGTCTGTGTAGAGATAAGGGATGTCAGAATGGACACACGGCTGCTTTCATCAACAACAAAAAGTTCGTTTTCTCACCACAGTCGTTTGGAAAAAAGGAATTATTTTTGTGAAGACAGACAGATCTGAGAAGAGGTTATCTGGGCGGTGAGTGTTGAAAACTTGTTCGCTTTAACTTTAAAGCGAACACGTTGTAGTGATAGCATCATGAGCTAACCGCTAACTGTTAGCTCATGATGCTAGAAAATAAAGACGCATATTAATATGCCTCAGCTCGTTCTTTCTGACGACTGTAAAATGTATCTGTGTTGATGATACTGGACAAAGATTGATTTGTAAATTAGTCATGAATAGAGGTGTTAATATTTGCACATTTTAATTGCGGCGACGTCGTGCATATAATGAGGCTAACCGCACCTTTAGCCTCTTGAATTTACTTCAGTAGTACAAGTCTATCAAAAATAAAGTTATACAAACAAGTTTCAAGCCTTTAAAGTCACTCATAAGAGGTGAAGTAACACTAAATGTAACCTAAATAAACCTAAATTCAGTTTTTTAGCACCTCCTCCTAATAAAAAAGTATTTTTCTCTTTCTCGTCATACTCATATCGGTATCATATCGGTTATCGGCACCCCCAGCCTCCTTCATGTCGGTATCGGTCGGGCCCTAAAAGACATGTATTCATTTTTGGTTGCAATTAGTTTTTAAAAACAAAGTTAAACTGGAGAGGACCACCTAAGCACAGCCAATCAGAGAGCAGTATTTGGCTCCTGATTAGAACTAAAACTAAAACTAAATCTCTTGATTATTCACTTCAGACAGTACTCAGTGGTCTAATTTTTTCACAAAGTGCTGCATTTATTATATATATTTTTTGTGAAAAACACAAAGTTCAGTTAGTTACCCCAACTTGAATCCATGTTTATATACTGTTTATATAATTATTGAGTAGACCTCATTAGCAGCATTAAGTAGATCTTCCTCTGACAGTGAGAGCGAGGCAGCCCCAGCAGACACATGGCTCACTGCTGTGAACATGTCTTGTATGTTGTGAATGTGGTGACTGGGTGTGAGCGCTGCTATACACTAAGTGCTGTGTGACTGTGCTTGTCCTGCTGTTTCTCTGCCTCCTTTTGCTCCTAATGCTTTAATGGTACTGGATAATTCTATCAGAGTGACATCTGCCACTACTCGTCTGTCTCAGCCTGGACAAACACATAAACATGGGTCTGTTCTGGGAATTTCAACTGCCTACAACAACAATAAGCAAGAGATAGTCAGGCCTCATAGTCAATAAGGATGCATAGAACTGTTATAGTAGGTATATTATTAGCACAAGCAAAGGCCTTCTTTTTAGTAGATTAATCGGACATGGGACATGTCTTTAGTCGCCCAAGAATTTCTTTGTTCAATTGCAGCCCTACTGATGAGTGTAACAGACACAAAAACTATGTTAACATTTGTTACTGGTTAGTAACATTACTTTTGTTTAGCCTAAAGGTTAGTATTAGCCATAATGTTTACGTACGAGTTGATTACGTTGGACTGAAAACTGGTATTTTTTAACTGAGAAATGTCTGAACTCCCATTCGCCTGGAACGCAGCACTAATACTCATAAGTACAGAAGTCAGCTATTTTGACTATAAACTGGCCAAATGACGTTTTGTTGATGCTGATCAATAGGTGGCCTGAGTGCAAACACATTCTTCTTATTTGTTTGAGTTTTGTTTGAGCATTAAGCCCAACTCAACACTGCAAAGTCTTACTTAGATTATTTGACTTGTTTTAGGATATTCTATCCTGATTAACCTTATCTAAATATAAAAAAGCACATTTGTTTCTGTTTTAAGCCATAAATGCTTAAATCAAGAATAGGTTTGCTTAATAATCTTGAAACTAGCATTTTCTGCTCAAAACAAGATTTGTCATTTTGTCTTGTTTTATGAAAACTAAATTAGTCATATTGCTGGGTTTCAGATGACATCACAACATTCTACAAGCCAATGTTATTTCAATCAGACTGGGGGGCAGCTAAAATGAAGTTTGTTTAAATTAAGTATATTATTGTAATGCAAACGTTAAATGGGTCCAGCCAACCCAGAAATCACCACTTTTTAAATTTGTAAAATAGTTTTTGAAATATTTCATGGCAAAGTCCAATGTTACTACTAGGGAAAACTGGCTCTTGTTGACTTTTTGATGTAAAAGTCATTGTAGCCAGGATCGTTTCATCAGCAGATCTTTATTGAACAACAGGACAACAGGACACATCACCATTGCAGCCCTTGCAGCTTACATCTCTGACACTGCGGCGCACTTGCACTCGTCCTGGCACTTGTACCCCTTTTACAGAAACTGGTCTAAGTTATTTAACATTGTTTTGTTATCTATCTCAGCGCCTCACTGACTCTTAGTCAGCTACTGTATATCTTGTAACTAAACAATATCAAGAACATGTGAGCAACTGCATTGATAAAACATTGGCAATCTTATATTCAGAATTACAGAACATCTTTAACTTTAGCTTGATATGATTTCAGTTGTGTCAAAGGATGCTACGTCACAGATAACAGTAAACAATCCTAACAAAAGTGTGTCAAAGGAAAAACAGCTGATGTTTGAATAATGCAGCTAATATCATATAATAGTATATAAAACCAGAAGTCCACACTCTTGCCCCCAACCTGCCCTTTAACTGACGAGAATTCTAGAATGTCAAACCCAGCAATTTTCTTACTGCACTGGCAGATTTTTTCACTTGAAATAAGACCAGGGCCGGCCCTGGGCATAGGCAAATTAGGCAGTTGCCGAGGGCACCATCTGATGGTGAGGGTGCCAAATTGCAGCTCTAAAAAATGAAAATCAAGTTCTACAATCGTAAAAGATGCATTAATGAATAAAAATGAAAATGAAAATGAAAATGAAAGTCAGTTTGTGAAAAGACAATGTAATTAGTGATCCAATAAATGACAAAAATTGTGACATATATTTGTTTCTCTGTCTATTCCTCAACCCTGCTTTTACCATTTGTAAAACAAAACAGATGCCTTGAAGTCAGTTGTTGTGTCTTCCTGCAGGTGGAGCAGGAGATCTCGCTGGTCCAGAGGAAAATGTCTGATCTGGAGTCCGTTTTACAGCAGAAGGACATCGAGCTCAAGCCTCCGAGACACAAAGGACCATTCTAGAGCAAGACCTGGCGACCTACATCACAGAGTGCAGCGTGAGCCCAACACTGTTTATGCAGCGTCAGAAATGTCAACCACACATTCATCTAATCACACGCAAACATATGCAGCGCTACAGCACCACAGTATGAATATTAGGCCTGATGAACCTATTTACATAAAGACCCTGGTTGTGCGTTTAGTGACGTCAATAGGAGGAGATCACAGCAAATCACCCAGTGCAATCAGGCAAAAGCAGACTGTGTTTTATTTATTAAGTACATATGCCAGGAAAGCAGAGTGAACGGGATTGTTATACTAAATATTCACAAACATACTGTATTTCTGTTGGGTCATTTGCCGAATTTGAGTCAGTCATGGTAGTTGTTGACTTTTTTATACTGTAAACTAGGGCTGCCTAGTAAATATCATGGAGTACTATTCGCACTCCATGATATTTACCTTGGGACGTCTGTAAACTTTAATTACACCACGAAGTCAGAGTTTTTTTTACATGCATTTGCACGGGGATATTCAACGTCTGTAATTTTCTTGTTTTATAGACTTTCCGGAAACTGCGACCGATGAGAACAACCATTTACTTAATTCATGAAATGTGCGCTTTTTCGGTTTGTTTTAATGTGAATTAACGCTAATATAGCTGAGCTGCGGCAGCGTGCATGTGGCTCCTCATTACGTTGTTGTGATTGTCGATCAGAATCACATCCACAACATCAGATTTCTTACAAAAGAGACAAAGACTCTTATCTTTTAATTCATTTATGGTGACAAAATCCAAACATTCAAACATTGCAGCTTTCTGTTCCGTTCTGTCCAAATTGGCACTTTTTCCTATTAATAACATTGGACTTTGCCATGGAATAATTCAAAAATGATTTAGCTAATTTAAAAAGTGGCAATTTCTAGGATGACTAGACATATTAATTTTACCTGCCCTCCACCTCATTGAAATAACATTGGCCAGTGTAATGTTGTGATGTCACGTGAAACCAACCTATTCATTTATAAACTGTTCACGGATTGCAAACACAGACCTACACATTTGCACAGCTTTAGAATGACATGAGGACAAAAGAGTTTGGAGAATTACAGGAGGTAACATTTGGGGGAAACTTTACAGATATTTTTACAGACATGGACGATTTGCACGGGAGTAGAAAATCAGATGACGTCTGTAATTATTACAATAATATATTGTTATATGTATATACACTGTATAGATAACAGTATATAGATGTATTTAAGCTGCAGCAACGTTGGCAGCCTAAAATGACCATTCACATGAGTTAAATACAGACCATTAAGAAAATTGTATGTTTATTTTAGAAAGATCAACGTTATTTCATTGCTCTGAGTTGTTAAATATTGAGCTAGTGCTGGGCGATATGGAAAAAGAAAAAATCACAATATAGATTTTATAACACATTAACATAATATATCACAAATCTCTAAAAAATATTATAATTATTTCAATTTTAACAAGTTAAATTGTTACATGGTTGTTTAAACTGTCAGAAAAATGCAACAGTTGCTGGTAAATGTTTTGCTTTTTTATTTGTCCTTTTTCCTTTACAAACTGCCATCAGACTGACGTACCTGCAAAACCACGATAATTACAGTATTTACTACAAGGACGATTTCACCAAACAGAAATAATAATTGTAAAAACCTGTCCTGTGCACTTTTAGTTCATTCTGACCCGACACGACCCGGCGTACAAACACTCTGGCTGTCATAAGAAGCACACGCAGAGCTTTGTGGGGGCTAGAAAAAAGTGAGAAGCGTTTATGTTTTGCTTAATGGCATGCTGTTTTATTTCAGTTTTCCAATCAGAATCTTCCTCCTGGCAGTCTCTCTCTCTTTCTCTCTGTGGAGTGTGACTTATTATACGTAAAAGGAAGCCGTTATCAAAACAGGAAAATTTCACAAGATTCTTTGAGCTGCCACAACGCATTGGAAAAAAATCACAAAATAGCAGCTTGTAGTGTTTTTGCTAACACTTTTTCTTGTTCCTCATACGCGGACCTCGGAGCAGTGTGGAGACTGCAGGGGTCTGATGTGGCTTTCAAGTCAGAATACAAAAATTCTCACTGGAATCCATGTGAATCCTCGTGACTGTGGGGAATTAAGGACCACCGGGTGTACCAGGCACTTTGCAAGAAACTCGCCTGTGTCCTGAACCGAACTTGCCTCACAGGACACGGGCGAGTTTCTTGCAAAGTGCCTGATACACAGGAGGCATAAGTCCACACACCGTTAGGATACAGCTAAATATGTGGTGGTGTTCTTCTCATACTTTTGCCGCTCAGTTAGAATGTTGAGGAACAATCAAAGAATGTCTGTGCTTAACACTTATTAGCCAAGTCTGAATCAAGACCATCATTAGCAGTGGTTAGCGCTCTCGCCCCGCAGCAAGAAGGCCTGAGCCTTTCTGTGTGGAGTTTACATGTTTGTCCCCGTGTCTGGGTAGGTTTCCTCCGAGTACTCCAGTTCCCCCCACCAACCAATAACATGCATGTTAGGGTAATAACCTTTTACACTTCTTCTCACATCCCTTTTGAGAATGTTCAATAATACTATTGTATATGATAGTTTTCTTTGTGTGGCTTCTAATATACACCCTTGATGAACATACTCAAATCAATTTGAAATTTCATATCTTCCAGCTATGATATTCTCCTGAGGAGATACTCCAGAGCAGACCTGGGCAAACTGCGGCCCGGGGACCAGATGTGGCCCTCGACCCGTTTTAACCCGGCCCTTGGCTCGCTTTTGAGAAACAGCAATGAATGCCACACTATAAGAGACAAGTAAAATTAAAAAAAGAATAAACATTTTCAAGATTATACTCATAATTTTATGTGCATAAAGCTTTAAACGTGTAATTATAGCAGAAAAAAAACATTAATTTAACAATAATAAACTCATAATTAAGAGTAAAAAGTAGCATTTTTGTGAGAAAAAAGTTGAAGCCAAAAAAGTAAAACATTTTCAAAATTAAATATTGATTTTTTTTTTTTTTCCTCATAAAATAATAATTTTAATCTGGAAACATTTATTGATTTTGAAAAAAAAAAAAATCATGTAAAATGAAGGCTTCTTTTGTTGTAAAATTACAACTTTTTAGACTTTAACTGTATTTGTATAAATGTATTATATTGTTCTCAAAAGGTCAATGGTTTATTCTTGTAGCCTGTGTTTGATTTTTTGCAACAGTGAGAATTAGTTACACCATTGTTCTTTAGTCCGACCCTCCACCGCTCGTCTAGGTTTGAATTGGCCCTCAGATAAAAATAATTACCCACCTCTGCCCCAGAGGCTTTGAAGAATGGATCAAATGCAGAAGACACAATACAGGCACAATATAGTGTTCCTTAACCTTAACCTTAACCTTAACCTTAACCTTAACCTTAACCTTAACCTTAACCTTAACCTTAACAATACCAGATCAGGTCTAAAGCAGAATTACACCAAAACTCATATGGATCAAATCCGATCTAAAGGTGGGGTACCTCATTTTTTTGTTAGCTAGGTATCCCACCTTTGTAAACTTTGTCTCTTGTAATTGCAGCACATTGTGACAAAAGTCTTAGTTCTCATAGATAACCAAAAGCAGCGCTCTGATTGGCTGATATGAGCTTGAGTGGTTCACTTCAGTTTCACTTTGGAGTTTATAAAAAGCTGTTCTTTTACCATAACTGCATGTGCTGAAGGATTTGTGAGTGTTAAGAAAAAGTTGGACAGATATAAACACACCTACTTCTTTAACTCTACAATAAGAAAAGCTGATTATGTTTACAGTGCAACATATGGACAGAATCAACAGCAGGTGATGTGACGTCAGTGAACAAACATGCCTGGAGCGGTGATTTGTCGCTGATTGTCTCAACAAGTTTGACCTTTCTCTCGGTGTCGCTCAGGAGCAAACACATACAGTAAAAAACATGGAGAAGATAATAACCCATATAGTTAGGACTGGGCAATAATGTAATAGAAGTAGAATCTCTCTGACAATCTGATTTTTTGATTTAATGCATCTGTTTGTTCAAATACAACCTGCACACTAAAGGAGTTTAAGATCTTTAGCAATTGTTAGACGTGTCAACGAAAAAAAAACAGAGGGAGGGCAGCAGTGATGGGAGAACAGTGTTTGTGTCACGTGATCGAGCGCAGAGTGTTTTCTTTCATGTGCGCGGTTATAGGCTCATTATAGGTAAGGAGTTGTTACACTGATGCATTATGGGCTTGAAAAAGTTTCCACAAAATAAGTGTTGGCCATGTTCTATAGCAGGGGTCACCAAAAAGATTTCCTCGAGGTCCAGTTGGGAGACATTTTTTCAAGCCAAGGTTCGGAACTTTGCTGCAGAGTTTTATTTAGGTTTTATTTATTGACTTAATGAATTATTCTACTGCCCTTTGTATTTGATGGATGAAGAAATTCCATCAAACTTGAATCTGACCTGTGCTGTGGAGGAGAATAGTGTTTTTACCATAAACTGTATATACAGTCTATGGGTTTTACACTGAACAGAACTGATCACTGGCTCTGTGATAGTCTGTGATCGACCCTGGTTCGAACCACATCTGTCTCTCTCTGTCCACTGGCCAAAGCAGTTAACTGAATGAAGCCGTGTGATTGGCTGATTGGCGATAGGACACATGCGATAACCCTCTCTCACTTTACGCATGAGAAGAATCACACAAACATCATCTGAATCGTGTTCATTACACATACACACGAGCACAAAGCTTACAAACAGTGTCTGCAGACCCAGAGACTGCGCCACACCGAAGTGAACTGTGCGTTTCTGTCTTCGGCGCAGTGCCAAAAGTGAGAAAGTATGAGTCATATAGCGGCGATGTGCGCGCGCTTCTTCACAGAATCATGTCTACATTCTCCAGCCTTCCTGCGAGTGTTTGGCAGGAGGCTATGCGGTCTGGACAGGGCGGCGCTTGGGTCCGGATCCGGACCGGAGTCTGCCTTTCGGTGACCTGGGTTCTATAGTCTAGTAAAGGGACTTCTCACATCATTTAAAGAGCAGGTGTGTTGGAGATGTCACGTGCAATGCTCGTAAAAAAGAATCTTGCACTCTAACTCTGAGCACAAAACGTTACACTTATTTACAGATGATGAAGCAAGTTTCTTCTTTATTTGACATTTGAAGAGTCATCGTCACAAGGCAGATGCACCAGATGCTTCTGTTGTAAAGGTCCTCACTCATGCAGCAGGTGAACCTCACCATGACGCTCCTGACAAACAGTCGTAACAGAGTCACAGTGATAGACAGACATAAGGAGAGAAACCACAAAAAATCTCTTACAAAAATCCTTACTCTGACCACACCTCCTTGAACTCATAGAGGGAAACCTCAGGCTTAAAATCGGACCAAAACTCCTTTAGTGTGCAGAAGGTTTAAGTGGAGATTTTGTTTTTCATTCTCTAAATGATCAGCTGCTAACTCAATAAAAATGACTCAAAATGTTTATCTAATCGTTTGAAACTAAACCCATGTTTTTCTGTTCTGTCTGATTTTGGCTGCAGAGTCTGAAGCGCAGTTTGGAGCAGGCCAGGATGGAGGTGACACAAGAGGACGACAAAGCTCTGCAACTTCTCAACGACATCCGCGACCAGAGCAACAAACTGCAGGAAATCAAAGAACAGGTACCAGCACAAAACAGAAACACTTTACTTAGCTGGAAATATTCTGTCACTGAAATGTAAATATGTACAAGTAGAGTTTATGCAAGAGAACTTGAAGGTTTGTCATCATGTACTAACTAACAGCAGTTGTTTACACAAGTAGAAATTTGTGTACAAAAGTAGTGCAAAAGACATTTGTATAATCAGTGAAGCAGTGAGCCTTGAGACTTGAGACTTGACTCAGACTTGTTTCTCTTTGACTTGGGACTTGACTTGGACTTGTCTCTCTTTTGACTCGGGGACTTGACTTGGACTTGTCTCTCTTTGACTTGGGACTTGACTTGTCTCTCTTTGACTTGGTTTTGTCCTCTCTTTGACTTGGGACTTGACTTGGACTTGTCTCTCTTTGACTTGGACTGACTTGGACTTGCTTGCCTCTCTTTGACTTGGGACTTGACTTGTCTCTCTTTGACTTGGTCTTGTCTCTCTTTGACTTGGACTTGACTTGTCTCTCTTTGACTTGGTCTTGTCTCTCTTTGACTTGGACTTGTCTCTCTTTGACTTGGGACTTGACTGTCTCTCTTTGACTTGGTCTTGTCTCTCTTTGACTTGGTCTTGTCTCTCTTTGACTTGGACTTGTCTCTCTTTGACTTGGACTTGTCTCTCTTGACTTGGGACTTGACTTGTCTCTCTTTGACTTGGACTTGTCTCTCTTTGACTTGGGACTTGACTTGTCTCTCTTTGACTTGGACTTGTCTCTCTTTGACTTGGGACTTGACTTGTCTCTCTTTCACTTGGGACTTGACTTGGACTTGTCACTCATTGACTTGGGACTTGACTCGGACTTGTCTCTCTTTGACTCGGGACTTGACTTGGACTTGTCTCCAACCAGCTAAAATGTGATGATGTCATAAGTCATATTCTTCCTATTATTACAAGAGTTACCGTAGTTATTCCTATTGTGTTGTTATCTGTTCAAATGCATTTCTCACACATACAAATAGACTATGCCAAATGTATTGTATTGATTAGATAAAGGCTGTTATTTTGAAATGGATTTGATCTAACTTTAAACTATTTACAAATGTAACTGTAAAAGACCTAGACCCTCTCTGGTACTCAGGGTTGCCAGGTCCAAAGAAGAAATCTAGCCCAATGACAACTCAAAACCCGCCAAATAAATAAAAAAAAATAGCCAATTTTTTTATTTTGTTTAAGCAGTGTCATTTCTTAAAATTCTTGTTGTGTTACAGTCACGTTTTGAGTCAAAAGTATTGTGAATGCTCCATTCTGTCTTGGATTTTCTTTCAATGGTTTTGTTGCGTTTTTCTCTAAAGATCTGGCAACACTGGCCAGTCTTTGTTCTGCTGTGAGTGAGTGACAGCTGGATTTAACCAATCACAGTAAAGTAAGAACTTTCAGAAAAAGCAGATGATGAAAGGCAAAAGACAATAGTCTACAAGAATTGTGATCAAATCGGAATCGTGATCAGTGTCTAGGAAAATCGTGATAATAATTTTTGGCCATATTACCCAGCCCTACTGTAAAGCACTTTGTCATATATTGTTTTTATGAAAAGCACTTTATAAATATAGGTTGATTAGATTTGTCTATGTAGGTATGTCAAACATTTTATTTATTTCTATTAGTAGCTTGGCCTATTTACTTTTGTCAAACAATAAAAACCGCATTCAAACAATATTCTTTTTGCTGCCGTCAATCAACATAGCAGCACATACTGTATCCACTGTAATTCTAAGTGTAGTCTAGTCTATTAGAAACATGATCCAAACGCTGTTCTTTTCTTGAACATGGCATGTATGAAACGGTCTGGACTTGCCTCTTAAGTGAAGTGCACACGCTCATAGACATTACACGATTAAGCTGCCAGCTGCTGGAATAAACCTGACAGACCCAAAGACGTGGTGGACACAGAGCCATACAGCAAGAATCTCTCCCTTGGCATTATGCACCAATTTTCATAAAAAGGTAATAGAAAATGAACCTGTTTTTCTCAGCCTACACGAGCTCTGTTTCCAAGCAGCCGATACATTGTGCAACGGTTGCTGTGGAGACTGGAGCCCTATACCTACGAGAGGAGAGAGAGAGGAGAGAAAGAGAGGGAGAGAGAGAGGAGAGAAAGATAGAGAGAGGAAAGGGAGAGGAGAGGGAGAGGGGGAGAGAGAGGGAGGGGAGATAGAGAGAGAGAAGAGAGAGGAGTGGGGGTGTAGAGAGGAAGAGGAGAGAAAGAGAGAGAGGGGAAGAGAGGGAGAGGAGAGAGAGAAAGGGGGAGAGAGAGAGGGAGAGGAAAGAGAGAGTGGGAGAGAGGAGAGAGAGAGGAGAGGAGAGAGAGTGGAAGAGGAGAGGCATGGGAGAGAGACAGAAAGGGAGAGGAGAGAGAGAGAGGAGAGGGAGGGAGAGGAGAGGGAGTGAAGAGAGGGAGAAAAGGAGAGAGAGAGAAGAGAGAGAGAGAAAGAGATGGGGGTAGAGAGGAGAGAGGGAGAGGAGAGAGAGGAGGGGGTAGAGAAGAGAGGGAGGGAGGAGAAGGGGGTGACAGAGGGAAGAGGGGGAGAGAGAAGAGATGGGAGATAGAGGGGGTGAGGGAAGGGAGAGAGAGGGAGGCTGAGAAAACAGAGAGGGGGGTGAAGAGGAGAAGGGAGAAAGGGAGAGGGAAGAGAGAGGAGGGAGAGACTGTTGAAAGAGAAAGAAAGAGGGAGGAGAGAGAGAGTGAAGGGAGAGAGGGGGTGAAAAAGAGGGAGAACGGGAAAAAGAAGGGGAGAGAGAGAGAGAAGGGAGAGGAGAGAGGGCGAGAGAAAGAAAAGGTAGTGAGAGAGGATCAAGAGAGAGAAGGGGGCTGAGAGAGAGATTGGAAAAGGGAGAAAAGGAAAGAGAGAGAGGGGGAAAGAGAGAGAGAGAAGACCGAGGAGAGAAAAAGAGGGGGAGATACAGTAGAGTGGATAGAGAGAGAAAGCAGAGAGGTAGAGAGGAGAGGCCAATGCAGTGGGCAGGCTCTCTCTCTCTCTCTCGGTCGTGACAAGCTCAGACTGGAGCTGCATCATAGTTTTGACCATTACTTAATTCAAGGCCAGTGACACTTACGCCACGCTGGCACCTGGCTCTGAACACACACTCTACTACTACTACTGATAGACTGATGCCTTCTGAGTCAACGTGTGTAGGATTTATGTTAATGTCATGTGCCTGTGTGTTTGCTCATGGAGGAGAAACACATGAAGGCAAAATTGTTGTAAAATTATAAGCAAAATGTAGTTTTGTTGTAGTTTTTAGTTACAGTAGAAAGTTGTTTCCTTATCATGACCAGTAGTTTTACTTAAGTAGGGTATCTATCTGCACTTATCTCGAGTATTTGAAGATCTGGTGACTTTTTTACTTCTCACATTTTCAAGAATTGTCTGTACTTTATACTTCCTACATTGTAAACACAGGTTAGTTTTAAGACCACAAGCTGTTTTTTCCTCTTAAAACCAATGTCACAGGTGGAGAGCAAAAATTCCATGAAACTTTATATTTTTAACAATTATGCCATAATAAAGTCAGATTAATTATTACTTAGTTCACTATAGAGCAGTGCTTCTCAAAGTGTGGGGCGTGCCCGTTTAGGGAGGTGCAGAAAGTTTTCAGGAGAGCTTAAAAATACTCCTAATACAAGCGGAAGTAAAACAACCTTTCATGTTGCATACCAGACCCTTTTGAGGAAACACCAAACACAGAGAACGTCTCCTCGCTGACAACAGCTTCAGCAGCAGCAAGCACAGCAGCAACACGTCAAACTAAAGCCTACTAATGCAGATAAGACAGGAGACAACACACAACATTCTTATAGAGAAGTTAAACCCTAAAATAAGTTTTTTTGGTTGTTAAATTGTGTGAATGGTGTTTAAATAGCATTGTCTACTGTTCTGAGTCATTTTTGGCATTTTTAGTGCAAACTGATCAAATTAGCAGGTTTCAGGTCAAAATAATCACAAACTGGCTGTGTCTCTCATGTCAGCTCCAGGTTCTTTGTGACCTCAGCGTGTATTTTCCACTCAAAATGAAGCACTAATTGCAGACACCTGCTGTCAATCCAATCACACTGCTGCTCTCCTCTCTGAGCCACTCCTTTGCCCTTCTACCAATGCTTTTCAAAGGCCCTGTCCCAATATCCACCCTTCCACCCTTGTGGCCCTCAGAAGCGCGTTCCGCTGTGGGGTGGAGTGTGTAGTGCGTCCCAATTGTCACAAACGGCCTTTAGCCCCGCCCTCTTCACGCCCTTTATCTGCACTTCAGCGAAGCCCGCATGGAAGCGGACTTGGCTGAAGTGTATTACCCAGAGTTCTTTGCTGCGTGTACAAAAATGACGGTGTCAGTTAGTTTGATTTTATTTAGGTTGTGTAATAATTGTACAGTTGTAATTTTGTTTAGTAAATATCAAATTGTAAACAGTATGATTTATTATTAATGAAAAAATAAATAAAATAAAAAAGTTCGTTTGACCACCAGAGCGCAAGCTCTCTCTCTCTTAAAGTGACAGTAACGTAAAAATATAACAAACATTAAATAATATCCAGAAATCAAAGTAAATACAATCAAATGAATTTTGCTTATTGATACAGCTCGAAATATGTCTGTATGAATGTAATATTTGTAAAACAAAAATATAATATTAACAAAATAACAACCCTTTTAATACAAACGTCAGCATAAATCCACTGGCATCCACAGCACTGCTTTTATTTGTTTTAGGCAAAATCAGTAAATGATCCAAACTAAAGTGATCTGTGGCAGCAGGTTAATAACACAGCTGTTTGACTTGATCACATCAAGTGAAGTGTGGACTGTCCCATTTACCTGTCCTGCACACTTGTGCAAGTGCACACTTGGTGCCATTTCAGAAAATGCACACTTCAGTGAAGTGTGTAGTGTGTAGTATGAGTATTGGGACAGAGCTTGCTGTGTTTGAAATGTGTTTGTGGGTGGAGTTTAGGGGGTGAGCTTCTCTTTAATTATTTTGTTAGCATTAACACAGGTCACGCGATACATGAATGAAAGTGTCCCGCTCTGCTGCTGCTGCTGCGCCCTTTTCTCTTTCTCTCTCATAAACAGTCCACACACAGAGGATCTCTTCTGCTGTAGTTAGTGCAGTGAACACAAAAAAGAAAGCTCTGCTGTACAGACAGAAGGACAGAGACGAGTCTGAGCTCCGCATGAGTTTTTAAATCCAAAAAGACCCAGGAAACACAGAGATATGGCTTGTTAAAGTCTTCAAAGCGCAAACACCTCATTAAGAATCAGAGAATCGATGTACGATGAACTTTTCTATTCGTGTTTGTGATGTTTACTTTGAAAACTTTAAAAACGAGATTATTTTAGTGCGCAGTGATCTGGTTTTAACCAGGACTATCCCAGAACTGGACCAGGTTTTCATCAGGACTAGCCAGGACTAAACAAGACTCTTTCATCAGAAAAACACATTAGGTTGAATATATAAAACAAGATGAAAAAACAGTCTGATCCTAAACATATCCAAACTGATGAACACTGGTGTTATAGTTATGTAACTGGCTTCATAGTTTATTTAATGATCTATACATAGACATTTTTAAATATATAATTTGGTACTAAAATTATTATCTAAACCAAAATACCACAAACACACATTTTTGTACTTTTGCAGACAGGGTGGGGGCATGGATCTTATTTTTTCTATTCCAAGGGGGCATGGCAAAAAAAAGTTTGAAAAGCACTGCTATTGAGGGATTATTTGTTTCTCAACACGGGATATGCGCACGCAGCCTGACAGCAGAAAGAGCTGTAGCAGCAACACTCACCAGCACTGTTGTCCTCTATCTAGAAAGAGTTTATCACTGTGTGAAAACTAAAGCAATGCTTCTAAATCAACATTTGTGAATGAAATTCATCTTTACGACTCAAACATTTATGTTAGGGTTAGGGGTTATTATTATTATTATGAAAAAACACCGAGAAAAACTGTCTCCAGCTTCAGGAACCAGACGTCCGTCAGACCGGTTCAGACCTCATCCAAACAGCTGCTCTCGTTGTTTTTTTTATCCAAAAGGTTTGCATAGTCAACTAGACGGACAAGCGACATGCGCAGCAGAGCAGAAAGTGACGTCGACTGGTAATCCCCCTATAAAACCCAGCCTACACTCCTACACACTACATATCTGTGATTTGAATGAACTTCAGTATTTGTCACCTGTTGAAAAACATCCCCAAAGATGTGTTTTTGTTTCATTCACACATTTGAGTAAGAAACAAAAAACAAAGTTCAAGTTATTAGAAAATAGTTATTACTAAACATTCTGCAAATGTCATTGCACCCTACTTGTTGTGTATAAATGATGACATCATGCTAGGGAGTTGCCTAGCAGCCATGTATTCAAATGAGCCAAAACTCCTCTAATGTAAAAGAGTGCTTTACTTAGGACATACAAATACACTAGAACACACTGATTTGGTTACATTTAAAAGATAAGAGGGCGGTTTGACTTAAAAATGCAAGTACATGAGTTTAACTGACAGTTATGTCAGTTAAACTCATGTATTTGAGTTTGTCTGTTATTCTCTCTCTACTCTCTCTACCTTTTTTCTCCTCTTTCTTACTCTCTCATTTCTTTCTCGTCTCTCTCCCTCTTTCTTTCTTGTCTCTCTTTCTCTCTCTCTCTTGCTCACACTCTTTCTCTGCCTTTCTCAACCCCTCCTCTCTCTCTTCCTCTCTCCTTTCTCTCACTCCTCTCATCTCTCTCGCTCACTCACTCACTCACTCACTCACTCACTCACTCACTCTTTCTAAGCCTCTCCTACCCCTGTCTCCCTTCTGTCTTCCTCTCTTCTCTCTCTCTCTCTCCTCTCACATTTCTCTCTCTCTCTCTCTCTCTCTCTCTCTCTCTCTCTCATCTTTCCTTCTCTTCTCTCTCCCTCTCTCTTTCTCCCTATCTCGCCCCCTTTCTTTCTCTCTCCTCTAACTTAATGGTCTAAATTTTTTACGCACACTGTCAAGTTACACCAACACAAAGATTTAAGTTCATTTAACTTACTGACCGTGTGATTTTTTTTTTTTAACAGTGTAACAAAAATGCACATGGCTTGTATATGACCTCATCACCTAGAACTCTGCATATTTTCAAGTTTTTCTTCACAAACATGTTCTTGATTCATGTAAAACTATTATCTATGTTTACAGGAAGTATTCATCTTAATTTAAATGAGAAAACATTGGGATTATTACAACAGATGTTTTAGCACATTTCTGTTAGATTAGCTTAATATGGTTTGATTCTTCTTAATGTGATATTCATTTGTGTTATTATCACTCAGTCTTTGTGCGTTTACAGTGAGTCAGCTCTCACACATCTCCATCCAGCCAGCGCCAAATGGACTTCTTTTTAGCTTTTAGTCTCGTTGTTAGAAAATTGCTCTCTCATCATTCCCTGGAGTTGTATTTTTTTTTCTTTCACGCTTGTTTGACGGATCCTGTTTTGGTCTGGCTTTCCCGCTCAAAATGAGTTTGAACATTGTTTTCTCATCAAAAACCCATCTGGAATTTTGTCTGTTCTCCTCTGAGCCTCAGAAAACACTGTCATGAATATCCCTGATCTGTGATGTCATATGTAGATCTTTTTTTTTTTTTTTATTGTATTTTTTAATTAATTTATTTATTTATTAAAGGGACAGATTAAAGGTAATATACTCGATTTTTGCTTTCTTAAAAATGTAAACAGAAATAATTAATTTTAAACTGACACAGATTTAATTGCAGATATCAAATTGTGCTTTTTTTTTTGTTCTTGTGGTATCAAAATGATCATTATAATCAAGCACATTTTTTTGTATCGGAACCACAATGAAGTACATGTCTGGAGAAAGAAGCGAATTGGCACGATAGACACTTTTCTATCATCTTCATGATTTATAAAGCGTTTTTTTTCTATATCTGTCAAGTATCGGTAAGAGATGGTTTATTACCTGACTAGTTTCGACGGGTCACTTCCGTCTTCGTCAGAGGCGTCGTCTCGTCTGATATTACCGACTTCAAATTGTCCTGTCGCCAAACGACAGAGGGCGCAACAGGACAATTTGAAGTCGGCAATATCAGATCACTGCAAATGGGATAACCACATTATGGACTGGGACAATGCACAGATTATGAATCAAGAATCTAACAAATACAAATGATGGATCAAAGAAGCAATAGAAATCAGAAAGCGAGGCCCACGCACTTTGAATAGAGACAAGGGAGCTTTCCAACTCTCCTGTACGTGGAGCAGCCTTCTCCAGAGACCACCGAGTGACGGGGGGCGTGGTCAGCCCGGTAGACCTTACGGGTCCGCTGGGCTGGCCACGCCTGGGAACAGCAGCTGATAAGACACGTCACCTAGGCGACGTGCGACGCCTCTGACGAATTCTGATATAGAAGAAAACGCTTCATAAATACTTAAAAAAGACATGATGAACATCCCTAACTTATCTTCATGATATGTATCATAACGAACAGCACTTGTGCATTTCTTGTTTTTTTTTTTTTTTTTTTTTATCATGAATGACCGGAGCTGTGGCAGACTAAATGTGGCTCCTCGTCAAGTTTTGTCTGTCGATTAATCACATCCACAAAATTGAACACAAACACAAACATTTTCACGGCAGTAGAATTACACGAGGATGTCTGAGTTTGACGAATTACAAAAGGTACAAATTTGAGAGAAACGTTTGACAGGGACAATTTGCACAGGACTAGAAATTCACAATTATGTCTGTAATAATTAAAATTCGGGGAATCTTGCAGACATTTTTACAGACAGGGATGATTTGCAGAGGACTAGAAATCCACGACAATGTCTGTAATAATTACAATTTACATGAGGTCCTCAAACTAAATATAATGCTGTGCGAATAGGAACAGGAAATGTGGATCCAAATTCTAAACCCAAAATCAAGTAACTATATTAGGTCACTCTTTATTGAAAAAATAGAAAAAATCCCATTAGCCATGGTCTCAGACTGCACAATGAAGAACTTGACTGCAAAAGTGAAAAAAAGTGACTGTGAGAAACACTGACATCTTGTCATTTATTTAAAGCTGCACTGTGTACAGTATAGCTTTCTGATCTACGCAATTCAATAAAATAAGAAAGTTAAAACAATACTTTGAGACATTGTGAATGGAGATAAACACATTTTATGCTCTACTGTAATATGAACAAAATCAACCAAAAGAACTGTTTTTCTGTGGAAACAAACATGTTCAGGCCCTCCTCCAGACCAAATAATAGACTGTTTTGCAAGCCTGCACAAATCAAAAATAGATAGATAGACACGTTCATTGAAACAAACACAAAAAATTGCAATATAGATAAAACCCCAACAATAAATAAGTAAAAATATAAATATATCAGTGATTTGTTAGCGACTTCCTATCAATAGCACAAATAAATAAAAACTGCTTAAAGGGATGCATTATATAGTCTAATTGCTCTTGGTAGAAAAGACTTCCTGAGCCTCTCTGAAGAGCAGGAGAGTGACAACAGCCTGTCGCTGAAGCTGCCCCTCTGTCTCAGCACCAGCTCATGCAGCTATTGTCCATGATAGAGAGCATTTTCTCAATGTTCTAGTCTCCACCACAGACACAACACAGTCCTGATCAGAACCAATCACAGAAGAAGCCTTTTTTATCAGCCTGTCCAAATGCAGATTTTTATAAATTATTTAGTGTAACAAATGTATCTAAATGACCATAACATGCATTTATTCATGCTTATTTATGGCCAAAAGGTTGCGCAGTGCACCTTTAAGCACCACTCATCTCATGTTCTCAGTCTCATGGGAATTTTACTTTTAGATAAAAATCTTCTCATGAATTTTGGTATTAAATTAAACTTTGAAGTCCAAGGACATTTTAAAATACAATTAAATGTAATAAATTAATCTGTATTTTTTTTTTTTTTTAATTAGGCATACAGTACATAATTAACGCATTAAAAAGTAATACAGTAAATGTATTAAATCTGGTCTGGTAAACCGGGTTGGTAGATTAGGTGGTCCTTATGAATCTACTTTTTGGTGGTCCTCGGTCTGAAAAAGTTTGACAAACACTGTTCTCTGTTCAAACTAATGCTTCACACTCACCAAAGAACCAGTTTGCTCAAAATCCCTACATTTTCTCTCAAACCGTCTGTGCCTAATCCATTTTCACTAATTCAGCTCAACTCCTTTTACCAATTGGCTCTCTTACAATCAAACGAGTTTCCGAGCGTTTAAGACCATTAAACTGTACAACCTCCCAGCGTGAGTGTTTTGACAAATTACGCTGCTTTTCTGAGGCTTATTATGGCTAAACAAAGATGCTTTGGGAGTGACAGAGGCAATAAAAGCAGCAGCAGCAGCACAGTGAGTTGTGTAGTACCATGTGAGTTGTATAGTGTCTCTCTCTCTCAGCGGGTTTTCACTGCTAAATCCAGCATTTCATCTTGGGCAGCATCTGTCTCCCACGCCGCCTCATGTGACTGCTCTGTTTATCACTTTTATGGAGAAACACGTCGACTTAGATCCACGCAGGCTCCACAGGACGAACAGTAGCTTTCGGATTCTCGTTGAAAATTGAGACAAGGATGCGATGATAAACTACCAGATTGGGGATCTCATTTATAAAGCGTGCGTATGTACAAAAATGTTACGTACATCATTTTCCACGTTACTTTGTGATTTATAAAAAAGACAACATGATTAAGAAATAAGCAATCCAATCCCAGATTTCTCAACTTTGTTCAGCGATGAGGCAGAAAGCGATTTGAGTTAAGAGAAAAGTTTGTGGAAGTTTGTGTTTTGTTTGTACATACACTTTCAGTAAGAATTCCACGCAAAGTTTTATAAATGAGACCCTAGATCTGTGATGTGTGTGACAGTAGAAAGGAGCGTGTATGTGTATGCGCGCAGCAAGGAAAAGATGAGGAGGAGAGAGAGAAAGTGCGCACATTATGTTACGTACACAGATGTGCGGTAGAGAGAAATTTCTTCTGGTTCTGTAGACACACTGTTTACACGTAAACAATTGAGACACATCACACATATTGCGTCTTTTCTGTAAACGTTCTGTAATCGTTCAGTGAGTTCGAGCTTGCGATCAGACACACACAGAAAGATTCGAACACTATGGGCTTGGATTGGGTTGGGCTGGATTTTTTGAGTCCGATCTAAACTCTAAACTAGTCAAAGTGTGGGGGCGCAGAAAGTTTTCAGGGGGGCGTGGGAGCAGTGCTGCTGCAGCGCACTTTTCTCTCCCTCGCTCTCATAAACAGTCCACAGAGAATCTCTTCCGCTGGAGTTTGGCCAGAGGGACAGAGACGAGTCTGAGCCTGAGTTTTTAAATCATCCAAAAAGACCCAGGAATCGCCGAGATACGACCCGTTAAAATCTTCAAATCGAGAATGACGCTAACACCTCAAATATGCACGTGGAGAATCAGCCTCGATCAGCGATAATGCGCAAACTTTTCCATTCGGGTCTGTGATGTTTACTTCGAAAAGTTTGAAAACGAGATTGTTTTACTTCCCACACTGTATTTAGTGAGCACTCAGCTGGTTTTAACCAGGACTATCCCAGACAGGGGCGGACTTAGCCATTTGGGGGCTCAAGGCAAAATTTTGTGAAGGGGCCCTCCATCACGGTTACCATATGTACCTCGAAAAACATCATCTATACCGGCTGCTCATCATCTCCAGTTCCGACCTCGGTAGAGGGTGTTGACGCCATAAAAAAGCTGGTCAGTTTAGGATGCTACTAGAGCCTTGCTTATTTGAGGTTGTCTTTTGCGGGGTTTTTTGTGCCGCAAAATGGTATCAAGGTTTATACCTTATCCAATCACGATTTTTGAAGCCGATCACTGATACAGATAATTTGAAATTTTTGATTGGCCGAAACCGATCATGGACAATATTGATCAAATTGTTTTGTAGCTTTTTTAAAAGGTGGGGTAGCTGATTTTCACACTGAAAACACAATTTAGGTTTTAAATCTGACAACTTCCTCTCATAAATCCTTCGACACATGGTTATTATAGACATGTAGGCATTTTTGGTGGCAACTGTGACTGAAAGATGGGGTATCTGATTTTCAAAAACTAAACCATCCTAGCTCTCACAAATCTACAAGCACATGGCAATATTCATATAGGCCTACATCATTTTTTTGGGTCTGCAATAAGTCTTAAAAACATATTTTAACAGACAAGCAAACTGAAACTGGAGGAGATCCCTCAAACACAACCAATCAGAGCCCAGCATTTGTCTCTCTGAGAGAAATAAAATGCTTTACATTTTGATTCAAACAGTAGTGGTCTGTTTTTTTCACAAAGTGTTCCATTTGCAGTACACTTTAAAATAGAAATGACAAAGTTTAATAATTTTCAACTAGAAAACTCAGCTACCCCACCTTAAAATAGCACTTTTTAAAAACAGCAGACTGAAACTGGAGAAGACCACCCAAGCTCAGCCAATCAGAGCGCAGCATTTGGCTCCTGATTAGAACAAAAATTCATTATTATTCAGTTCAGACAATGCTCAGTGGTCTCATTTTTACACAAAGTGTTGCATTTATCATCTACATTTTAGAGGAAAACACAAAATTTACTAATTTACAACTAAAAATCAGCTACCCACCTTTAATATATATTTTTTATATATGGCCAGGTTAAATTACATTTACTATAGCAAATTACAAACATTTGGTGTCATTTTTAAACAACAATCAATCTTTTGCATTATGAGCCTGATGTAGTTTAAATCTAACATGCATCACATTATCCAACCAACCCAACCACACTGTACTTACTATTCAATATGTCTACACTTCATTCGTATTATATTAAATAAATATTAAACTGACGTGCTTTTCTGTTCTCTCTGTGTAGCTCTAGCTCCGCCCCCTTTCTCTCCCTCCCACGCTGCTGCCGCTGCTCCTGCCCTGACACAGACAAGACAAGTGTCCGTTTCCTTGGCCTGAGTCATACATGAAATAAACCTTGATACCATTTTGCGGACACTATTTAACAACGTTTGTGAAAAACACTCCGCTGGACGAACGCGCGTGTAGGACTAGATTTTTCCACAATCAACTTTTAAAGTGTTTGGAACTAATTATCTCCGCCAATATAAATCCTATCACTACGAAATAAAAACTGGGACAGAGTTTAGACTGTTCTCTGTCAGAATATGTCCGCTACAAGTCTGTGTGTGGACGAGACATTTCACTACAGCTGTTCAAAGATACGTAACTTTGCGACCTTGAGAGCTCATGCGTCCTGTGGCTGCGGGGGAAATCTTTTGGCACAGTCTGGGCGCGTCACTTCATTCATTCTTTAGATGGCATAATTAGAGCAGGGATTTTGGGGGCCCCTATAATTTGGGGGCTCAAGGCAAGTGCGACCTATTGCCTTATGGTAAGTCCGCCATTGATCCCAGAACTGGACCAGGTTTTCATAAGGACTGATACAGGACTAACCCAGGACTAAACAAGACTGAGAAAAACACATTAGCTTTTATAAACCATATGAAATAACATTCTGATCCTAAAAACAAAATAGACAGACTGATGAACACTTGTATTATAATTATGTAATTGGCTACATATGTTTTTTATTTAAAATAGACATTTTTAAATATATACTTAAGTGTTAAAACTCTTATCTAAGCCAAAACGTCACAGACAGACATTTTTTTTTTTGTACTTTTGCAGACTTTTTTATCAAGGCATTGCGGGTAGGGGCAATTGATATATTTTTTTTCCAAAAAAGTTTGAGAAGCACTGCTCTAAACCAATCAGAAGCCTTCTTCAGAGCAGCAGCCTTTCCTCTGAACAGTCAAACAGTCAAAAAAGCACCCAGACTGTGAAAGACCCAGTGTATGTCTTCAACAGCCCAGGCATCTGACTTCAACAACCCAGGTGTGGTATTTCAGCATAAGATAAAAATGATCAGGCATGAGACATGTTTCCAGCTTCAGTTCTCTCTTTTACTTCTCTACTTCTGTGTACAGCATTTTACAAAACTCTGCAGCATTTCTCGTGCGCCCTCTATCGGCTGCTCTATGTAATTACACAACACAACATTTTCCCCTTCTCTGAAGCAATTACTTATACATGCTAGAACATCTGCATTGCAACTCTTCATATTCAACACTGAAATATGTTAGCAAAATAATTTGTATTGCAAACAATATGACTGACATTTGCATGAACAATATTGCCATTAAACTTAAAATATATCAAATAAAATGTAGTATGGCAAAAGACCATCAATTTTAATCTAAACCTTTATAACCAAACTGTAGTGTTATTGTGTACCACTTTGAACAGTAATGAATTAGCTTTAGGTTACACCTTATCTCACAAAACCTGTCAACCATCTTGGAGTGTTTCTAGATCTCTGGCTGCGTCTAAGAACTACATTAGGTACATTAGGGTTTTCAGGCAGTGCAAGAGTATCAAGTACAGCGTCATGGTCTTTTTCAGTACCAGTTAAAGCTTGTTTTGGAAAGTGTGCAAGTTTAGAGGCATTCCACTTGCGTCCATCACTTAGAAGGTAAGTATTCTGTCCGACTTTTCTCATCACAACAAGTGGTTCTGTGAACTTGGATGATCCCTTGGGAACATGATCAGGTCTACGAACACGCACTGTGTCATTCACTTTGAATGTCGGTGGTTTTGCTCGCATTCTCTTGTCTGTGTATTCCTTCATCCTGTTTTGTTTCTTATTCACAGTCTCTTGGATTTGTTCGTGCATTTTGTTTTTGTTTTCTACTGGAAGTATGTTCAGTTTTGTGCGCATTTTCCTGTTTCGGAGTAACTCAAAAGGGGTTGCACCAGTAGTTGCATGTGGAGTGGCTCTGTAGTTGTGTAGAAACTCAGTTACAGCCTCTTTCCATGGTCTGCGGCTTCTTTCATTTGTTTGTATACACTCCTTCAGTACTCTGTTAAATCTCTCAACAGCACCGTTTGCTTGGGGTAGTATACACTTGATCTCAGGTGCTGTATCTCCCTCTCTCTTAAAAAGTTTGCAAACGCATGGGACGTGAACTGGCATCCATTATCTGAAACTAGGAAGTGTGGATTACCCTCTCTACTGAACACTGTTGCTAAGAAGCGAATAACAACATCTGTGGTAACAGTAGAAGAAAATGCAACCTCAGGCCATTTACTGTAGTAATCTGTAAGTACAATGGCATAACGACAGTCCCATGTAGCATTTTCAAAAGGTCCTGTAATGTCTATTGCGACCTTCTCCCATGGTCTACTTGGCAGATTAACTGGAGTGAGTGGTGCTGGAGAAGTAACAGCTACTTTATCACTGTATTGGCAGTTAACACAGGAGGCAATGACAGAGTGTACTAGTTTATCTAGCTGCGGCCACCAGTAAAGTTCACGCAGTCTCTGTTTGGTACGAACTATACCTTGGTGTCCTTCATGCGCCAAATCAACTACTCTTGCTCGAAGTGTAGTGGGAACAACCAAGCGATCTGTCCCTCTCAATATGAGTGAATCGTGTACTGACAGCTCGTCTCGTACCTGGAAATATGGAGCAATAGTCTCTGGTAGACATTTTGTGGATTTGGGCCAACCTTTCTCTATCTGACGACGTAACTGTTTCAGTTCTGGACAGTCGTCACAGGCGGAAGTGAACTCTGGAAGAGAAATGGCACACAGTGACTCTTTAAATACATGAGCAATCATGTCTGGTTCATCTGCTGCCTCATTTGGAACAGTCAGTGGCAGCCTAGAAAGGCAATCTGCAGTCACGTTCAAATGACCTGGGCGATAAGTAACATCATAAGTGAAGCAAAGCAGTCGAGCTGACCATCTGGCGATTCTCAGTCCAGCACGACCAGAACCTTTGGAAGTGAGCAGGGTTGTGAGTGCTTGATGATCTGTGCGCAGGACAAAATGGCGTCCCCAGAGGTAGGTCCTCCATCTTTCCACAGCCCACACACAGGCAAGTGCTTCACGTTCAACAGTTGAGTATTTGCGTTCCGCAGGGGAGAGTGTTCTGGATGCAAAAGCTACTACTCTCTCACTTTGGTCTGTATGTAATTGTGTCATTACCGCACCCAGTCCATAATCAGAAGCATCAGTGGTGACATAGGTAGGCAACTCTGGGTCATACAGAGCTAAGGCAGGGCTATTTACTATTAGTCCTTTCAGCGTAGTAAAGCTAGTCTCTGCTTGAACTGACCACTGGAAGTTTAAGTCAGTAGAGTCTCTGAGCACTGCACGTAGTGGCTCAGCAATCGTAGCGAAATCTGGAATAAACTTACTATACCAGGAGCAAGACCCAGGAAAGATCTCAGAGAGGTTGTGTCACGTGGAGCAGGAGCATTGATCACTGCAGTGAGTCTATCCTGGTCAGGGTGAAGTCCAGCCTTCGAAATGGTGTGTCCCAAGTAGTTCAGAGATGACTGGTTAAACTTGCATTTGTGCATGTTTAGTTTGAGTCAGCATTGGTCAAGGCATGTAGCACTCTCCGCAAGTTGTCATCATGGTCCTTTTGAGTGTCACCATAGCAGATGATGTCATCCAGTACGCTTGAACACCTGGCAAGCCTGCAAGAACAATTGACATCATTTTCTGAAAGGCAGATGGGGCAGAAGCTAAACCGAAAGGCACTCTGCAAAAACGAAAAAGTCCCTCATGAGTGATAAAGGCAGTAATATCACGACTTTCAGGATGCAGTGGCATTTGGTGATAAGCAGAAGCTAGGTCGATAGTGGAGAAAACTGTAGCCCCTCGCAGATTTGAGAACAGTTCGTCCATGTGTGGTAATGGGTGACAGTCAGCAACAATAGCCTTGTTTGGCTCTCTCAGATCCACACACATGCGTGGTCTACCACCATCTCTCCTCTGTGTTACAACTATGGGAGAGACCCAAGGAGAAGCATCAATACGCTCTATAATACCCTTGTCTTGGAGATCTTTTAGCTCCTCTGAAACAGCCTGTCTCACTGAAAATGGAAGTCTTCGCAGTTTTTGTTGAACTGGAACAGCATTGGGCATTATTTGAACCTTGTGGACAAAGTTTTTAGCACAGCCTATTTCCTGAACCATTACCTCAGAAGCATTAGCTTGTTTAGTATCTGGCACACTAGGCTCACAATGTACAGAAGCAGTAGTAGAATTAGTCTTTTTAGACTGGCAAAAAGGCAAAGAAGTTACAACTTTCTACCTTGAAGTTTCATTTGCAGTGCCTCGAATAAATCTAAGCCAAGGAGAGCTGCACCAGATTCAACCACAACCAATGTGCCTACAGCAGAATGACCATCATGCATAAAAGTGGCTTTCAAACACCCTTTTACAGAGATTTTCTCTTTTGCATAAGTAACAAGAGCAAATGTAGGTTCAGTTAAGACACATTTCGGAAAGAGAGTGTGGCAAATGCTCTGTGGAATAATAGAAACAGATGACCCTGTATCTACAATCAGTTCAATGTCTTTACATTGTCCATCAACAGTCACTTGTACTGAACAGAGTATTTTGTCTTGTGCAGCATGTTCATGTAGAGGACAGTGGGCTCATTAATCACTACTTCACGTACCTCCTTCTGGGCTGAACGACAAACTCGTGAAAAATGTCCCACCTTTCCGCACTTGTACAAGTAACTTTAGCAGCAGGACAAGCAGAGTGTTTGGCAAGATGAGTTGTAGATCCACAACGAAAACAGGAACGGTGGTTACCAGGTGGTTGAGCCTTGGCAGGAGCAGGAGCGGCGGGCTTCTTCTTGTCCCAGCGCCGACTTGACTTTGGCTGCTTTTGTATTGCTCTGACCGGAGCGGTAGCTGCTGTAGCATTAGCATCGGAGAGGACGTTAGCATCTCTCAATCCACTCTCGATTTGCAGCGCTAATGTAGTGGCTTTAGCAAGTGTAAGGTCCGGCTCAAGTAAAAGTCTGTCTCTTATGCGAGTGTTAGCAACACGCTCAATGAGTTGGTCACGTAGCATCTGTTCCTCCATGTTGCCAAACTCACAGACTGCAGCTAACTCACGCAGCGAAGCTAGGAACTGGTTTACCGTCTCATCTGGTCTCTGGGCTCTTTGACGAAACTTGTGCCGCTCGGCAATGACGTTTCACCTTTGGCACAAAATGTCCTTTTAACGCAGCGATAGCCGTAGCATATGTGGTTCCAGTATCAGGTAATGTGTAAAAAAAGTCTTTGACCCTCGGTCCCCAGAGCATGGAGAAGAACCGCGCGCTTTCTCTCTTCAGGCCAGCTATCCCCAGTAGCCCCAATCACCAACATGTAGTTCTCGAACATTTTTAGCCATGTTGGAAACGGAATTGCTGGTGTCCCTGGGCAGGGCATGAAAGGTGCAGGTAAAGGTACAGAAATCGACATCCTCGTCGCCAAAAATGTGGTATTTCAGCATAAAATAAAAATGATCAGGCATGAGACATGTTTCCAGCTTCAGTTCTCTCTTTTACTTCTCTACTTCTGTGTACAGCATTTTACAAAACTCTGCAGC